>VZRV01006430.1:0-38609 GCA_013398115.1 Falcunculus frontatus | reverse complement strand
GCGGCCGCCGCCCTCACCGCGGCTTTTCTTCAATCACAGCTTAGTCAAGTGAGACGTTAAATTATAATTAGAAGTAGGATGCACTTGTCCCGTGCAAATATGATAATTGGTTCGTAAACGTATAATGCTGTTAATTAGCGTGTGATCTCTTGTAACACGGGAATGCGTGTTGCTGTCTCCTGAGGCCCTGAGGACGGGATAATGAATCGCAANATCCTGAGGACGGGATAATGAATCACAATTCAGTGCTCTACTTGGAGAGGAAAGCATCACTCGCTCGGTTCAGGCTGTTCAGAAACTTTGAGCAAAGTATGCCGGGGTGCTGCTGCCTTCCCGTAGTGATGGGCGATCCTCCTCCTTTCAAATGCAAAACCCGAAGGCGAATTACTACATTAGCAGGTTTTCATCCTCCTTTTAAAAGATTTTCTCGTGAGACGCTCAGCCTGAATCGCTCTCACGGTGCACCAGATCCCCGTAAGTCTAGTGGTTACTTCTCCTTTTTGCCTGCCTCTGCCCCAGTCTCAGAATTCCAAGTGGTGTCACCTCTTACGGGACGGGGTAAGCTGAGTGCTGTGGAAAATGAGAAGCCGCATTGCAAGATGCTGTGCTTGATGAAGCAGGTGCTAAGGAGGAGATATGATTAAGGAACTGGTTTGGGTGAAGTGACCGTAGACTTTTTCCACTTCTGTAATAGAGCGCTTTGAGACAGGTGCTGACAAAAAATGTCCTATTGCTGAGGCCTTTCCCTTGGCTGGCAGTCTTGTGTAAGCTGGAGCTAGCCCAGAGTATCAGGTTGCTTTATGCCGCGAAAAGCTAGAACTCTGATCTGGAAAGAATTGGAACTGCCCGTGGAACGCTGTCAGACGCTCGATCGGATAGCGATTGCTAAGGAGAGGATGACCGGGTCTCAGATACCCGAGATCGGTATTGAGAAAACAAAGTTTGCAGCCATGGCAGCGACTGTTGTCGCTTAAATGTTACCCTTTACGGGGCTTGGCATCCTTAGGCGTAACGGAGACTGTCGGTCCCTCTTGTGGTGAGTGAACGGGGCCAAAGGAGCCGAATACCTCGCACAAATCGGGGAACGGCCGCTCCTATTGCTACCTTCGGGTGTACGCGATTGCGGATACATCCGCAGACGCGTGTGCCTCGTGCGTACGCTCCGTTCTTTACCTTCTGCCACCGTGAGTTCAATGTTACGATAACTCCCGGCACGAACGAGAACGACACAGCAAAGTTGTCTGTCCGTTATAAGAAACAGCTGAGGCTTCTTGGCTGTTAGCCCGCTCGGAGCGATTGTTATCTTCAGCTGTTTTCAATAAGCTTTGCAAATTAGAACAATGACCAAGATAAGTCACTAAGAACATAACTCCTGTTTTATATTTAGAATGTTTATCCTTCCTTAGTTGCTGAAAAAATTTAATTTCACGTGCGGTCGGGCTGTGAAACGCCAAACTTCTCTACAGGTAAATTGAGCGTATTTTGTTCCGGACTAAAACACTTTTGTTTTTCCCTTATTTTGGTGCCTCGCCGTACCATTTTTCAATGACGCTTTTCCAAGCAGAACCCTACGTTAAGTTAACTGAACCGGATATCTGAGACGGACTGTGGAATCTTAACGTGTTCTAAGGATGCTGGTTTGCTTTCGGGATAGATTAGATGCTCTAGAAATGCCATAAAACCCTTACGACATACATGTGTGATATCGCTGGAGAAATTGTTCGAACTGTTGTATTACCCTAGGCTGTAGTACTGGATCGTTGCTAACAGAATATTGGCGGGGTTATTATTAAGTCTCGTTTTTATGCATGTTTCTTCTCCCTGCTGGGAGATTTTGTCAAATGAGATTTTGAGGACTAATATAGTCCTTGTCTATGTTTCCCACACGCCAAATATTTTCGGTCGGGCCGTCCTTCCTCTAGAAATCCTGAATGCAACCACAGCACATTTTTAGTATTATTCGTTCGTCCTCCCCGCAGTGCCCGGCCGAGCCCCGTTACCAGCTAATTTAGCCGAAACCGTATGCTCTTCAAGGTTCTCAGTCGTGTCAGAAGACACGAAAACTGGGATCTCTTTCTCGCTGGCAAAAAAGAACTTGTTTTATGACGGTGACCGAATGTCCGGTCGCCTTGTGTGGAGAAATGTAGGGAAGCAAACAGAGTTCGTTTTAAGGAAACGACACGTTGCTGCCCTTCTAGGACAGTTTTTCTTTTTTTTTTTTTTTCCTAGTACTCCTGTTTGCTTCTAAAAAGCGGTAACCACGAGTGCTTAGGGAACTATTGAAACACCGGTTCTAAAAAGCGGTAACCGCGAGTGCTTAGGGAACTATTGAAACACCGTGAACAGAGATGCACCCGTTGATCTTGGTCTTTGGGCTGTGGCTCAGACCTGAAAAGAGGTCCTTAATTGCCCGCACTTCAAAAGAAATCTTACTTCCCGGTAGAGTTTTATTGAAGAAGAAAAACCATCGGCTGTTGAGACGGAGAGCCTAGTGTGATCTGGGCGTCAAAATATTCTAAATCTCTCCGTTTAAGCTCTGAGAACGTGAGTGTCGTCTTTCCATCTTTGAATCGCCGGTTTGGGCTTCGCCTGTGCCATTTACTTCCAAGAACTGTTTTGAGAGGCTTTTGGAGACTGGCGTATTCCCATGCTCTGTCCACCTGCAAGAGCTCAGGAGGAGATGATTTCGAAGGGAAGAGAAAGGTGGGCGTGGTTTTAGACTATTGAAGTATAAAGCTAATTCCTTCTTTGTGACAGGACAGAAAGACTGACAGAAAGTTGTACTCAAATTTTTTTGTGAGATTAGGAAATACGTTAACTGTCGGTATCCTAACCCGTACTGTAAATTCTTCTAAGTGTGTGAACGGGAGGCAGTTTTAAAAATACTAGGGTTTCGTGATTACTCTAGGGTTGCTGAGTCTGTAAACGGCAAAACGATTTGATTTGCTTGGCTGTGCTAGACCTTGCTGGGAGTAGGTTGGAAATTTTCTTTCAAAACACCTTTTGTCAGAAAACTGAAATTTCTACTAGATAACTATCCTGTGATAAAGTAGAAGTTTTCTGTAGTAGTTAAAAATATTGTAAAAATGGAAAGATTTACTATGCAGGGAAGAGTATTTTCCAAAGAATTACGCTATTAGTACCGTTAGCTAATAGCTATGAGCTGTCGGCTTTAACAGCCGCACGCGCGCATATGTATTGTTTTTAGATAAGGCCGCGTACGTTAAGAAATTGCCCGTGAGCTAACGGTAGTTGAATTCTATTATTATTGCTCTAGGGTTTTACGCGTACCGACTGGGGCAGAACTCCACCTTTCCCTGCACATTCTAGATTTGCAGGCTTAGCTACTGGCTGCTGCAAGAGAACTGCTACTGATAACTGTCAAATGGTACCAACGAAGTTGTAGCTACCTGACGTAAAGTGCTGACATATATAGGCTACCTGATGATGCAAATTGGCTTAAAACGTTTTTCAGATTCCCTTTTTCTGTGAGGCTTTTTTGTCTTGCGCTGCGGTAAAGAACACACCCGAAAGCGTTCTGCATCGTGGCTCTGGCTCGTTTGTCAGAAATGTGTATCTCGTCCCCCATGCACGCAGATTGGATCTTCTGGATGACTTGGCAGCTCAGTACTAATGCCCGTCGAATTGCAGCCTACGGTGGGAAACGCTTAAGTGTGAGCATGCTGGGCATAAGTTTCTGAGCGCGAAAGCGCAGAAACTTTGCAGTTTGTCTAAGAGCGTATGCGCGTGCATTTCTGTCTCCGTGCCCTCGAAGAGCATTCTCTTCTGCCTTTGCCTCAGTGTTCCCCGCAGAAGAGACAATCTGTGCACGCTTTGACATCGTGGTCGTCCAAGCAACCCGGGAAGAACCTGGTACTAACCCCTCCTCTCCTCGTTCTGTCTCTCTCCCATTCCTTCCCGACCCACAAATCCCACCCATCTCTTCCTTCCCCCACACCGGCGCTGCCGCCGCCTTCGTGCCGTCTCGCTCCCGCGGCCCCGCCCACAGCCCATTGCGCCCGGCCCTCTCGGGTCCTAAAGTCCCCCGGGCAGCTGGGAAGCAGCCCCCGCCCCTTCGCCCTGCTTCTTCCACCATTGCTTCCCGAAATTCCACCTCCCCTTTTGAAGGAGTGTACGCCGAGCGGGGCAGCCCGGGCGGCCGCACCGCCCGCGCTGCTTCTGCGCGGCAGCTGCCCCGGTTCGGCTCCGCCGAACTCCTGCGCCCCAGGAGAGCGGCCCGTGCCCGGCGGCGCCGGGGGCCGGGCTAGGGGCCGCCGGGAGGCACAGGGAGCTCTCAAAGGGAAGGAGAAGCGGCGGCGAGAGGGGAGACGATCGGGCGTCTGCCGCTAGTCGCTCCCGAGCCCCCCGCGTCCCTGCCCGTGCAGCCTGCGGTCCGCGGACACCATGGCCGGCGAGATCGAGGATCTGAACAGCCGGGAGGCGCAGACTGTCTGCGACGGCCTGGGACGCTACGAGGACACGCTGCGGGGCGCCGTCCGGGAGATCCATGTGGACATCCAGCTGTTCAAGCAGGGAGTAGGCCGGCGAGTGGAGGAGGTGCTGCGCCTCGCCGGCCCCCTGGCACACGCTGTCTCCGAGCTGCAGCAGGAGAACCGGCGCCTGCGGGTGCAGCTGGAGCGCCTGTCTCGGCAGGTGGAGGCCCTGGGCCGGTCGGCGGGGCTGCCGCAGGAGTGGGCGAACGAAGCGGCGGAGAGCGCTCAGGCCGTGGGGCCCGGCTCACCGGGGCGAGGTTCGGCCGACGGCGCACTCTCCGGTCGTGCCAAGCTAGCGGTCGCTGGCCGGAGCCAAGTAAGCGGCCGGGGAGACGGCGGGGAGGGAGGGCCGAGGGCGCGCGTGAACGGATGCTTCACGGGTGTTGCCGGACTGCGTTGGCGCGGAGTAACGTTTAGGGACACGGGGTTCCTCTTTTGAGGTGCGGGGTCAGTGGTATGTTGGGAGGTGCTCTGAGAAATGGTCTTGGCCGTGAAACCACCTGGAGATCTACCTGATTAGGGCTCTGTTTGGTCAGACTGGGATCTCGGTTAGAGCGGGAGCGACCATGGCCGTTCCCTGTGGTTAGAAGTAAGAGCAGATGGGGCAGCGTTGACTATCAGTGCACATACGTATGTGAATATTTTTGTATCCTTTCTGGACTCGATTCTGGGGGATCCGTGTGCCGGCAATGCTGTTTGCCGGTTGGCAAGCTCACGAAGGGGAATAGCTCAGCGTGTAGCAGGCGGTAACCTTTCCCTAAGATAACGTCCCGCAGTGACACAGTTTTGCTGTCTGATCGCTGTCCCTCACTGCCGCAGCGTGTCCCTGAAAGGTCGACGCAAGCTGTCACGGTCTCTGCGACCTAAACTTGCACAGATGTAGTCATTCCTCCCAGAGATAAAACTTCCTGCGGTGTAATGGAGCATTGTAACTTGGTGCGTAGAAACCCCAGTTACTGGGAAGCTCAACCGGTACCGAGATGTTTTCTGTAATCCTTTTTCTGTGTCTGTCTCTGCGAGAAGAGTTGAGAGCTCCTGTGCAATCCTCGATTCCAGGAGAGCGCAACCAGATAATACGCTGGGATTCGGTCACGTAAAACTGGAGTGCCGGAGGCTCGGCTTTCACGGATGACAGCCTGTTTCACGTCCTCTCGGTTAAGAATGTCTTAAGGGGGTTTTTAAGACTGTTGAAGCTTAAAAAACTGGTCTGTGGTCTATCCAGGGTTGGGGTTAAAAAATAAAAGCTTGGAAATTAAATTCGCTAGAATAGGTGGGAATGAGGAGAGTCCATGCTGCATTCCAGCCCTCTTCTTTCCCACTGAGCTGTGAACGGGGGCATAGGGCTTCCTGCCTCTGGGCAAATGAAAAGGTAAAGCTGCCGTTTGATACGCTGGTAGCAACTGCTGCCTTTTCCCCCACGTGACAAAAGGTAAGCGGCGTCCGTACAACTTTCGGATTGGTTCCTTTTCGTTCTGTGGAGCTATCCGCAATCGTTTGTATTGCGAGGAATAGAAGTGAGCTGAGCGGTATGGAAGGGACGAGGGATTGCGGTCCCTCGCACTATTTCACCCGCTCCATCACCTCTGTCTACGTTGCGGTGTGCACTTCACGGTCTGTGAAGAGTCTCGCGTCAGTGTTACGGCAATATCCAGCTTTAGGTACCGGTCCGCTTTAAAGCACGGTATGAACTTTTGTTTTGAAGGGAACCTTCCTGCTTTGCTTTGAGGGTTCAGGGAAGATCTCTTAAGTACTGATCGTTCTTCAGTGCCCTCCCAACAATTTAGGCTGGAGAAGTTCCCGAGTTAGCATAGCTGACCGGAAGGGAATTTCAGTACTGAGAACTATGGGAGGTGCAGCTACAGTTATACACACCAAATTTGTGCAGTGAAAACATGATTTCGTGAGTCAGGTTGTGGTGTGGGTGCACACGAATGGTGAAAGAGCGAGCCTCGGTTGCCGTGCCCGGGTTCTCTGTAATGAACACCGATGCTTCGGTCGGTTCCGATTTCTGGTTATACGACCGAAGCATTTGAAAAAGAATACCGTAAATGGCACTGTGTATGTTTTCAGATAAATGAGTACCTACGATAAAACTGGTGACGGTTCTGGTCTCAGTAAATACTTCTAGAAGCGTGAGATACGAGAAGTAAATGATACTCACCTGGAAATAGTAGCAAATCGAGATGTGCTCTTTTGCTCCTGAAGATTTATGGGTTGAGTTCCTTTTTACTGAGGGGCTTCTTTTCAGATGGGCAAATAGTGACGGGACAAGAGGCAGTGGTTTAAAACTGAAAGAGGGCGGGTTTAGATTAGATGTTAGGAAGAAACTGTTCACTCGGAGCGTGGTGAAGCACAGGTTGCCCAGGGAAGTTGTGGATGCCCCGTCCCTGGCAGTGCTTGAGGCAGGGTCGGATGGGCTCCTGGGCGACTCGACGTGACGCGTGGAATCCCTGCGCGTGGCAAGGGATTGAAACGAGACGGTCTTTAGTATCCCTTCCAACCCAAACCATTCTATGATTCTATAATGACGAGAAGATTACGTGATCCAGCAATTACCTGGTATTAGGTACTCCATTTCTAAACTATCTCAGCTCCTATATTTGATAAAGGAAGTCTGTCGGTTTGACTCCTTTATTATTCTCTTACGCTTCCTGCAAGTCTCCTTTTGGAATGGTGACGTTTCAAGGTTGCCTTGGTCCTCATCTAGATTATTTTTGTTGTCGTTTGTTTTGTTTTAATTCACTCTGACGTAGCTACGGGCACCTGCTAAAGCTGCTAAGGGAGAATCGTTCCCTCCTGTCCATTTATATCCGGCCTTACTTCGAAAAAGGTTCTATGAGAAGTACTTCTACTGTTTTTCTTCAGTGCAATAGCTTTTCTAATATGTTCGTGGTGTTGTCAAGGCTTTTTCTTCGAGTTGCAGGGTCAATTACAGATAGAGAATACTTGTGTTTTCCGATGGACGATGGGCTCTCTGGTAGTAGAATTAAGGGGTAAATGCGGTGCGCTTCTTGCCGGTGTCTAGCAGGCTTGTTCGCGTTTCCTCAAAATTTCATCGTTCCCTGTATCTGATGTATCGGTGATCTCTATATATGAGAGGAACAGAGTGCCAAACCTCGCCTTTGTGGCAGCCGGTGGCGACATTACTGTTCCTCAAAGGGAAGCATCAATTTCACCCGTCGTATGTAAGAAGAAGGGGATGTACTTCCCCTAGATAAACAGCATTCCTAGAGCCAGTGATTTGTATCGTGACCCTTGTGATAGTTGGTGGTTTTATGAAAGATGTGAATTTGTATAAATGAGAGAGCGATCTCATTTGCGTCTGTCATTCTTCTAGAATTTGACCTCGTTGCGGACAAAATCTTGAAGACGTAACAGACGTGCACC
Source organism: Falcunculus frontatus (assembly GCA_013398115.1). Taxonomy (NCBI): domain Eukaryota; kingdom Metazoa; phylum Chordata; class Aves; order Passeriformes; genus Falcunculus; species Falcunculus frontatus. The sequence goes on along the minus strand of VZRV01006430.1, from coordinate 30,729 downwards.
TTAGAGGTTCAGGGAGGAATTAACGATTGTATTTCTTTTTTTTCTAATCTTGCGATCTGGCGCTTACTTTTTCTGAATGCGTAGAATTTTTGCCACTGGCTTGCGGCTTCCGGTTGTGGATCTCCAAAGTGTAACTTCTTTGCAGCGAAGGAGGAATTCCAGCGGCCCTACAACCGTGGGAAGTATGATCACCCTCCATTATGTGGAGTCCTCTGAGCTACGGAGAGATTAGTTCTGAAAGCAAGCTTGGATAAGGCAAGCAAAATATTAGCGCTAACTTTCTTTTCTTCAGCTTCGCCGGTTCTTCGTCGTGCTGTTGTTACGTGAGTTGTACGAATGAGTACTTCTTAATATTAAGTACAGATATACGTAGTTATCCTTCTGCTATTTATAATCTATGTGACCGGCACGGACAGAAGTAGTATTGCTAAACACACGGGTTTGTCAGAAGCTTGGCATCTCCGAAGGGGATTCTGAAAGTGCTTCAGCCTGACGCTACTAAATGCGCAGCGGGATCTGATCCCAGATCCTCCCACTGTTCTGTCAGCACATGGGCCTTCTTCCCCGTCCTCCAGCCTGGTATCGGTTTCTTCTTTGGCACTGTTAGCGAAGCTGCAATAGTCAGGTTTGCATAAAATAAGGTAATGCAGCACCTGTCATTGCATCAGAAAGCCAGTTCAGCGTGTAGAATGGTACGTAACCTTTGCAATGACCGTGTCATTTGACGGTTTCACTCACCCCCGCCTCTCCGGCTTATAAAAGTAAGTTCGTGTTTACAGCCTGCACACACGGGCGCTCTTCGCATTCGGGTCGTAATGGCTGACACGAATGGCTAAGCAGTTCTAACTGTATATCATGGGTACATTCTAGGGAGCTGCATTAGCTATGCTTTACGTTTCAGCTCTGGATACGGACAATAATTATTGGCCGGGATCTCGATTGCGCTAAAGACGGCGATAAAAGTTCCGAACCCCCGATTCTGCGTGGTTTCTATGCTTAGTATTTGTCGTAATTTTCTCGGTCCTGACAGCCGGTGATAACTGAGTTTATTCGTGCACGGTACCTTTTTCTTCGTAAATTCAAAAGTTTCAAAGTAGTTTTATTTTCGGGAAATAAAACATCTGGATGCAACGACGCATCCGGTTTAGTGGCGGTAAGTCAGACTGTGTGTGTGGATGGAAGCGTTCTCTGTAGGGATGGCAGATGGTGTAAAACTGAAAAATATTATTTTTAAAAAATTTTTCTTTTGGGGATGTGTTGAAGTTTGCGGACTAGCTTTGCAAAGCGCCTCCTTTTGGGCCTGAGCTAGGTAACTGTCAAGAGTTCAGCTTCGTTGTATGCGGGTGTGCTACTTTTGGCCAGGACAGGGTAATTTTTTCAGTTCTGAATGGTCCAACTTCCCCAGTCTAGTTATTTTCCTTTCTTTTAAATAAGAAACAGAGCGGGAAAATAAAACAAAGCAAAATTTCACCTTGTTTGGATTGATACAATGAACATCGTTATGGATTTCTTGTGTAAAACTTCCAGTGTATCCTAAGGCACGCTAACCTGGTTGTGGAATGGGCATTCTAACTCCCGGCTGCCTTAGGTGCACCTCAAGCCTTCAGTAGTCATCAGTGGAAATCTGTCAGTCCCGTTAATGGGCCTGTAAGCAATATTGTGCTAAAACACGGTGTTATGCGTGATCGGTTGTCTGACCGGCTGTTGTTTACAAGAACAAAAAAAGAAAAAAGCATCTTCTGCATTTTGGTGGTAAAAAGACAAAGGAATGGCTCGGCTCCTCGTGTAACCTCTGCGCTCTTATCTGGCAGTGCATGCCGAGTGCACCTGTAGCCGCCGGAAGATCGCCGACTTAGAAACTAGACAAGAGAATTAAGTGAAAGCTCCTAGCTGAGAAAACTTTAAAAGTCATTTTTCTGAGAAGAGTGCATCTTCCACATTTTCAGGAAGTTTCCCGTCCTCTTCTTAACTTTGTACTGTTTTGTTTGAAAATCGTATCCAGGTCACCCTATCTCTTTTCCTCACTTAGCGTAGAAATAAAACGTCGTGAGAATCGGACCCCGGGTTAAAAAACAGCGTACGGTCCAACATAATAAAATGCACCATCTACGCTGAGCCTTAAATACGGTTCATAGCATCTCGGTGTCTTGCCACCAATTTTTTCACTTTTTTGTTTTATTGCAGTACATCTCTGTAAGACACCTGCTGACAGGTGAGGCGGTAGGTCCTCTTTTTGAAGTCAGATTTAATGGAGTTTTAACAAACTTTAATGGTTTCTCCAAATTAGGCTGTATTCTTGAAAAGCTGGGGTGGTGACTGTGATCCGAGAACGTAAAGCCCAACTTTAAAGTCAAATGGAGGATTTTCCTTGACTTATGTAATGTAGATGTATAGCTCAAATTCTGCTACGTACATCTCTGTTCCGTTGAAGTCGGTTGGAGGTTGACACTAGTATCTAGAAAGATCTGAATCCAACCCTAGGAGAGTTTTGTGTCTAGGCTGCCTTATTGTAATCTAATAGTAATTAACAAATTCTTAGCAAGATCTCGGACCGTCGCTACCAGAAGTTGACTAGGGTATGTGTCTGAGGTAACGAAGTTCTAGTGTCTCAAGTACGCTCTCCAGCATATAACAAGATAAAACAGTTTTAAAAAATCTGCAAAGTGCATTAATGTTATTGTCTGCTGTTCCTGGTTAATTTTGAATGAGTGTAAACAGATGCATGATAAACAGCAGACAAATTCCAAGAAAATATTTTTATTGATTTGTCTTGATCATGTGGTTTCTGCATTTTATATGAGATAATTTTTAATATAAATATATATATATATATATAAAATTTGAGAGAATAGTTTGTGATGATCGCAAACTTGGTCCATATTTTCTGTGTATGAAAATCAGAAACAAATTTATTCATTAGAAGTATACACCCTGTGTCTTTCCTTTTCCGTTATGTTCTGTTGCTTTTATAATTATGTACAGTATAAAATATTCAGGATCTATTTTCAGTCTTTCTGTCTAAACAAAACTTGTTTGGATTGAGATTATAAGAATTTTGGATTACAGGTTATAATATAGCTGCAATGTCCTAGGATTGGATTTACTTTATGTAATGCTTGTACGATATGTTTTTGTTATGTAATTTCTTTCTGCAGCAAATAGAAAAAAAAAAAGAGGAGCATTATTCCGTGCAATCTCAATCAATTTCTCCACTATTACACGGAGTCTTCTGTTTATCACCATCACAGTGGATGGCCATACCTTTATCTAACGAAAAAAACCCCCACCTCCTAGGTGCTTGGGGTCCGTTAAGGACAAGTGTGTGAAGATTGATGTAAGTTCTGCATTGCCAATGCTTCATTTGCAGGCTTGGCTCTTGGAGTTAGGTAATTGTTCCCTTCTTATATTGTGGCCACTTGCATGAGGAAGGCCTGTTCTTGGCAGCTGTTTCTGGATATTCTTCTCACTTTTGCTGCTGTTTGAATTTTAGTTGTCATGTGTGTTGTCTGTTCTGACAGAGCGTAGACCTGGATGACCATCAGAAACCTGAGTTTAGAAGAGTTTTTAGTTCTTCCATCATTGAAAATGGGCATCGATCTTCATCATCAGGTAGGAACAGGGCATGAAATGAAGTAGCACTACTTGTAAAATACCTGATCCTGGCAGTCATAGAGCAGGTCTCACATTTTGGAAGGGTTAGAATCTGCTATAATTTCAGGACAGATATTGTCCTGTGGCACCAATACTTTATTTCCTAATTAGGAGTTTAACTTTTAAACTTTGGCTTTACTGTTAAGCATGTTACTATAGTGTTTCATAAATTAGAGGCTATTACTGTCACGTTAACTTGGGAGACGAGCGATAAGGCCTGCTATGCTGGGTGCCATTGTAGTTTTGCATCCCAAAGCATCTTGCAAGTCACCCGTCCTCTTCCGTCATCCTTCGGTGGAGGAAGGACTTACCATCTCCACTTTGGAGAAAGTCGTACGGTGTTTCATAAAACCGTGAAAAGAACAAAAATGCTGCTTCCTTAACCGGGGCAGGAGATTGGAAGTGAGGGCTGCGCAGAGGAAGGGAAGCTTACCAAAGGCGAATGCTAGTGTATTAATGATCTGAAGACGTCGTTCCTGCTGTGATTCGTGCGGAGCAAGTGTGAGCGCTGCGAGGATCACTTGCGCTAGGGCTGTTCCTGCTACGTAAATGGTGCGATGTTTCACGGGAGAATAAGTCCAATGACTTGTAAAATAAAGCTGTTGCGTAGACATTGGTTTGTAACTTTGTTACAAATCTGCAAAGAAATTTACTTCCGCTCTCCTATTTTTTGTTCAGGTCGGGCAAAAGCCACCCACGAACTGACCTGTTTTCAGATGTCAGAATCTTCTTCCCCTGAAGCCCATGCCCCTGCAGTCACCTTACAGATGCCCCACCTTCCTGTTACCGCAGTAACCAGGATATCTGAGAAGTTTTCAGGAGAGAGCATCTGTTCAACAGGAACAACTAATACATCTTCTTGCCTGCTGGGACAGGGCAAGAGCACAAATACGATGGGAGTAAAACCTTCCGACCAGCCAGGTAAAGAAGATGAAAATAACTTGCTGAAGCTTCATCCCGTTTCCTTTCTTCAGCTGGTGCTACGAGTATTGTCCCGTGACCTAGTGGTAATTACGAAACCTTGCTTCTGTGGCTGTATATCCCGTTGTGGGACGCTCCACTTTGGAATATTGTGGGTCCTAGCGGAGCTTTCGGCTGTAATGTCACATCTGCAGAGAGTTTTTGCTTCCTAATGTAGCTGAGTTTTTAGTGAAGCATATCTTTTAGCACACTTACTGAATTCAATAAGTTACTGAATCTCTTAAACATGCCCAGCGATTTTAATGAAATTTGTGGACATTTTTAGTTCTTTGAGACTGGAGGCCCTGTGAGAAGTTAGGCAGATATTTGGCTAACAGGTTCTGATAGTCATTTGGAGGAAGGAATGGCCGACGGCGGTCTGACACGTATACACGCGTCAGTGATTGCAGAATCTTGGTTTTATCAAAGTGGAGTTAAAAAAAAAAAAATTCATATGCAAGTCATTCATCCTTGGCCGTGACACTTACAAATTGGACTATATATACGTATATGCACGGGTCAGAAATTACAGAAGGAGACCAGATGGCATTGCCAGCGAGAGATAGGGATTATTTGCAGATTATTCATTGTTCTTTCAATTTATATCTTACTAAAGCTGAGAATGTGCCGAACGCTTCCTTTGTCTTTTTTTTTTTTTGTGCCGATACAGTGAAGGACTGGAATGCAATTACAATGAGAACAATGGATTCATCTGCCACTGGAGGTGAGCGTTCCTATCGGCGTGCCCTTACGCAACAAAAATCGAGAGAGATTCCGTGCTCTTCGGGGGATTCAGATCTGAGCACGGGGTTTCGATTTGTAGGTACACGGTAATACTGAAATTGCTAACAAGTCTGTATGCAGACTCATAGAATCGTGAAAACTTGTTCCACTCCATCAGATTCTCAATCAGATCAAAGTGAGGGGTACTTACCCTTATCTGCGCAGCGATGTTCATGTGTACTGTTACACAATCTCTGCGGTGGAAACCGTAGGTGCCAGCAAAGTGTGGCAGGCAGACAGCTTGAGTGGTGAAGATTTCAGCTGATCGAGTGAAAACTGTGACTGTACGCAAGGTAATGGCAGTTGGAAAGTGGTGTGCCCACCCGTGCGTATCGAAGTAAATTACTTTGAGCAAGATAGAAGTAAGGAGTCTCCTTCGTAGTATGAATGTGTCAAAGGACAAAATGCGTCGCTCCGCTTTTGCGTTTATAGAGCACAGCCGGAGTCCAGAGCTGAGCTCTAAGAGGCAAAGCACAAAAGCTAGAACCTCAGGGGTGGAGGGAGGAAGATGCAAAGTTGGTTTTAAGCCGCATTTGCAACTTTGAGTCTGTTCTGCTTTACAAACTAAAATGTCTTCCTGGTAGAAATTAAGTAATTTAAATTATGCACTCAGTTATGTTAAACTCCCCGGGGCTTGTCTGCTAGAATGACTTGCAAGCATCGCTTTTTCCTTTAACTGAAATGTCCGCGGCGGTGTGCCTTCCTCTGAGGTCTGCGCGACGACCCGAAGTGATCTGACCTTCCGAGTGCAGTTTTATCAAAGACATCCTCTCAGAGTCTGGTGTGCTTACGCTATCCTCGCTGCGGTGCAACGATTTTGCGGAGGAATTGAACCGCTGGGCAAAAGCTTTCCCCAGCTTGTCACCTCATATGGAAGTTAGAGGCCTGCAGCTTTACAGCGTGATGAGTAAAAATCGATCCGTATCTATCCCTCAGGAAAGCGCGTGGGGAAAGTTTCTATTTCAAAGCACACGAGGAAAGTTTCTGCACTAATGCATCTTTTCTGGTTTTATACAGAGAATGCTACTTCTGTCACCGAGTCTGTCTCAGCTGTGAACTATGGGCTGCGTAGCGGAACCAAAGCTGGTGAAAGGTACGCATTTTTCGTGACGTTTTGTTAGGGCGTTGCGGTCAATATAGTCTCGAGGGACAGGTGTTCTGCTTACTTGGAAAACAGGTAAGTCCCAGATACTGTATTTTAAGCACGGGATGTATAATTGTTCATTAATCTAGTTGCCCCGTAATCTCTTACGTTAACCTAGGTAGTTCATTTAATGTATGTACTATGTCCGTCAACATGTAAACGGGCATATTCCTCTTAACCACACTTCTACTTTTGGGGAACAACCGATCGATGACTACTGGAATAATCGCGCTACCTGTACTAAAACCATCCTAGTGGTTTTATCATCTTTTGGGAGGTTTAGAGACAACAGTTGAACCTTTATGCCGGTTCCTGTCACTGCAGAGTGACTCTTTTGTTTACCACGTACTTTCCATGTTATGTTTCTCCAGTGCCCTTGACAGTTACTGTGATGTGAACCCCAGGTCTCACTCGCCTCCTCCTACTGTACATCACCGAGTTGAAAGGAGGCGAGAACTGGTGCGGTCTCAGACGCTCCCGCGGACTACAGGAACGCAGGCCAGGAAAGCGCTTTTCGAGAAGTTTGAACGTGATGATGGAAAGTATGTCACAGTCCTTGTCTCCAGAACGGTTTGTTAACGGGAAGCTAATTTGTCAGTTATTATGGGCAGAGCACAGCTGGGTGGGAGAACTCCCTCGGTGTAGGATTTGGAGCTAAGGGGCAATAAAAGGTCACTTAAAGTTTCACTGACTTTACGGACCAAGCCTTGGAAATTCACAGCTACAGATTCCTTTGGCTTCGGAGTTGTTCATCTGAAGCAGCGGGTGCCTTTTCTCGAGAAAGAGTTCTGTGAAAGCTGCCTTCTCCATCGTTATAGGAGACTGCAGATATAGTGACTTTCTGTTGCCATTCATTGAGGATCAAAAGTATAGACTCTTCTTGATATGGGAGTATGATTTAAATAAAAGAGAGCTTGGAATTCTGGCTTTAGCGAAATAAAAATTAGTTTTTCTTGCGGGACCAACAAGTCGAGGTTTCAGCAACATGTTTCTCAGATATCACCCGGACAGGGGCTGACCTGGGCGAGGTTGCATAGATGTTCCTGATGAGTAGGTTTAAGTTTTTCTAGAATGTAATTTAATCTGGTCTCTGTTAATTTTCCAGAGGAAAAGGAGAATCCAGAGCTAAGCTGAAGAGGTCGCTGAGTTTTGGGGTTGCCAGCGCTAGCAGCATTAAACAAATTCTGTTAGACTGGTGTCGCTCAAAAACCGTAGGATACAAGGTGAAGATATGCTAGCACTTTCAGCTCTCTCTTTTTTTTTCGGGAGAATTTGCCAAAAAACCGTGCTCAAAAGGTGAATGTAAAATATGCTAGAGAACGAGTTCACTTCCTCAAGGTCATCAATTTTAGTCTGGGTAACACAAACATGGTTTGCATAGGCAGCACTTCAAGACAGTCGGTGATTGCAGGAATGAGATTCTGTATGTCGATTAAAGCAATGCATCAGTGTTTTTCTGAAACCCTGCGTTTTTGTGCTTATGGATATAAACTTCAGCATACATTCAGACTTTTTTTTTCTTAGTTGCAGACTAATTTTTGCATTCACATTATGTATGACAAGATCTGAATACGTAGGGACTATGGCCATTTTGCTACGTGCAGACCAAAGTACTCCGTTAGTATTTGACAAATGAATTTGTAGTAAATGGTTGAGTTTGAATCACACCGTGAGTAAATTTTTATGAGGTCGCATCAGTGTAACTAAAAAAATACAGCTGTTGAGATTTTTTTTTTTTTTTTTAACCTGGCCTTAAACTGCAATTGTCAAAGAAATACAGAATTTTTTTTCCTAGGCATTTTTTTAGTGTGTGTAGTATGTTTTTCAACATTACTAAATGTGCACAACTATCGCTAAACTGTACGTTATAGTATAAATAAGCGGAACTAATTAAAATGACTGTTAATTGCTTACCAGAAAAGCTGGGACTTGAATTTTATATGGTGGGAAATCAGCATGAGACAAGAGCACAAATATGTTTCTTTTCACTGTGGCAGTTGAAAGTAACAATAAGAGTTTGTTTTAAGAATCAAGTTGCGCAGTAGGTATGATTCTTCCTTTATATCTACCTATCTGCGTGTAAACAGGTATTGAATTGGGCAAAGCGAGCAAGCATAGTCTTTATCTAGTGTTACTCACAGCCACAAAATGAACTGTTCTTCAATTTTAAATCCTCTGTAGGGTGATTACGATCATATATAAGCAGCGTCCATAGTTTCCACGGATACTGAGCTGGTGCATCGGGCCTGCTCCGGAGTTCACTGACGTTGATTAGATTCTTCACAGTATATTCGGTGGGCTTTGGATCAGGGACCTTGACTACGTGTCTGCTTTGCATCTGGGTAGTTCAGGCAAAAAGCTTTCATTGCTAAGTGTGCCATTTTTTCCCCAGAATGTCAACAACGAAATGGATATACAAAGACGGGAAGAAAAAAATAAAGCCTGTGCTCTTGCTCTTGTTGGTGGGAAAGAAGGATAGAAAACTGTGTTGAACAAAGACAGCTGCTCTTATTTGTTCCCCTGTGCTGCATTAACGTGCGTGTTTTTTTCATCGTGACAGCACATCGATCTCCAGAACTTCTCCTCAAGCTGGAATGATGGGATGGCATTCTGTGCTCTTGTGCATTCTTTCTTTCCTGAGGCTTTTGATTATAATAAGCTTGACCCAGCTAATCGCAAGCGGAACTTTGAGCTGGCCTTCACGACGGCTGAGTGAGTACATTAGCTCTCTGTGAAGTGCTTCCAGTTCGAGTCTAATGCACCTGGGCAGCAGTGAAGAGTTTAATTATTATTCTTGTGGATTCTGTATCATTAGCTTGCACGTATCAGGCCAAAAAAGATAATAAAGCTATGTAGAGAGAACGCATAGAACATGTGGGAGACTTCACCTCTGTATGTTATTTTGGTTGAAAAAGAATGAAGGTTGAATTCAGTGTAAGCAGAGATCAAGGCGGAGAGCTTCTCGGTATCTCAACCGGGTAACTGCATTTCTGAAAACAGGCAGAGCCGATACCCTCAGTCACATTATCCGGATTCTTTTTTATGCTGCGTAGAAGGCAGTTAAACGCTAACTTGTTTGTTAAAGTCATTATGAATGTGAACTTGCCAGTCGGACATAGTAACTTTTTTGAGCCGATATCAACGTGATTCTTACAGTAAGAGCTCTCCGTGTGGTGTGCGGCTCGGTTTGGTACGCTTTTTCCGAATGATACCGGGCGGTAGGAATACATGGCTAAGGCATGTATTAGTACATATATTAGTAACTTAAAGAACTGGATTTGCCATTGGTCATTCAGAAAAAAACTTCCAAAATTCTTCACATAATGTTGTTTCTCCTTATTGCAGCCTCTAGCAAAGGAATTAATTTGGGAATTACAAGTATTTTTATAAGTACGCGTATATGTATATATATAAAAAATTTGGTTGCTTGTCAGTGAGCTGAAAGAGATTCTGTGATACTTCTGGGTGATTGATCTCCAAAGAAAAACTATGTACAACTCTCAAAGGAAAACCGCAGTGTTCTTCTACCTCGGTTTATGTAAAAACAGTAAGTTTAGGGGAGAACAAAAGACACCAAAGAACGCAAGACTAAGAAACGTTAGGTGAGAGGTATCTACAGAAATTACTATTCATAGCTATGACTGCCTTTAAATTGATTTATTTAAGTGCCAGTAAAAGCTATTTTCTCAGTTACTGCCGTTCACCCCAGTACTAGCTGTGCTGATCAAATTGCCTCCCGCCCTTGTGATTTCTCGTCTTAAGCCTCTGCAGATCTGTTCCTTTCTGCTGGTCCACATCGCTCACATCTTGAAGATGTGGGGATGGTGGAGAACAAGCGATTCATGGCCACGTGGGCCTTCATCAGCACATCTCATCTCTTCCTGAGTTTTTCCATTCTTTTGGAACTCCCTATATATTAACCAAAAACTGAGATATGGGCAGAGTAGTGTGAGATTGGTCTACATGCTACAGGTATAAGGAATGTGAATGATGGTGAAAAAAGCCCTAGCCCTACAGGGCTTTAGATCAGATCCCAATATAAAGGAAGAGAGGGAGAGAACAGGAATGTTCCACAGCCACAAAAATAACAATGTCCAGCCTGACCGTGCTCGATTCATTGTGAAATGAAATGCTGTCAATAAACTTCAGGATTTCTTAAATGTCTCGGTGTTGCTCAAATCGGAGCGGTAAATGAATCTTGGAAGCAGCTATGTAACTCTCGATTTGCTGTATCCGTTTCATTGTTACTACAGAAAAATGGCTCACTGCGATCGTCTGATAGAAGTGGAAGACATGATGGCGATGGGTCACAAGCCAGATCCCATGTGCGTCTTCACCTACGTCCAGTCTCTATACAGTCATCTACGACGTTTTGAATAAAACCGTCGACACCTCTCCGTCCAGAAGGGTCAAGTACAGCATGCTAATGGGAAGAGTGACATTTTGCAAATGGAACACAGTATTATTTCTTGCTTCTTACTGTCCCTTTGCTTACATTCAGCTGTGTGGCTGGCTGACTGAAGTATTGCTGAGCAGTGCCCTGAAGTGTCGATCGTATCGCCATGTCAGTAATACAGAAATAGGTTTGAAAAAGACAAAAAGATGTTGGCAAAGGCAAATGCTGTCATTTTGGTGCTAGTAGTGGGTTGGATTTTTAGGACTTTTATGTTTAAAGATCACAGGAAGCAAATTTGCTTCTCCTATCTCTGTAAGGCTGGGGACAATTTTATGCTGTGATTCTGCTATGAAGGTGTTCCATCTTAAAATGCAAGTAAAACTCCAGAAGACAGCACCTTCGGTTTCACTTCTCTGTTGAGCACAGTACAAAAGAAATAGCGGATGGACAAGGAAAATTCTGTTTAGCAAACAATAACCTGGAGTACTCAACCACTCGGGCAATAATGCCTGTCCTCCAACCCTACCCCTCCGCTCCAGCATACTCACACAGAGATCAAGCAGGCGTTGTTTTGTTCTCTTAAAGAGAACATAACCTCTTGTCTTAGCAGTGTGGTGACAGATTACTATGTTACCTAGCGGCATTTGTCTGTAATGGTCAAATCTAATGTGATTTGCTGAAAGGCTTGCTAAAGCCTCTACTGGCAGTCCTGGATTAATTTCTTGATAAGAATAGCAATAGCTGGGGCTGTTCTGTGTCTGAGATTGTGTGCTTGCATGGTTTAGGATTGCAGGAGAGGTGGAAGCTAGCAAGGTACAAAATCCTTTGAACGGTTGTAATAGAAACAAGCCTGTAATGTGCTTTTACCTGGACTCAGGGGGAGACCAGCTCTTCGATGTGGAAAGGAGTGAACTCTTTACAACTCGTTCGGTACATCTGCTGACTCTGAGGTAGATGAACAATGTACAAAAAATATATGAAAGATGTGGGCGTTGTGAAATGCCTTGCACTATTTTCAGTTTTCAGTTAAATTAGCATTAAAACCACAGTACAGTTAGATTATTCCAGATTTACTGGACAAAACGGTCGCGTGTCACTCTTTCTGGCTTTCTTTTTGATAAATCAACGCTGCTGTTTTCACAATGAACGTTAAAACCACTAAAAAACGTACTTAAAAAAAGCCTTCTAAAATTATTTCTTCCCTAAGAACAGGCTCATAGAAAGTAAAAACTGAAAACCACGAGTCTTCTGCTCATGCTAGAGAATGTTTTTTAGCCTGCCCTTGTGCTTTTCGTAGATATTTAAAAAGATTAATTTGGTTCTGTATTGATGACCGTTTATAGTAAAATGGCAAGCATTCTTCAGATTTATGGCATCTTTTTGGAATGATGTGACAGATAACAAAGTAAAATCGGTGACAACGACACAGAGCTTTTACTTAAAAGACTTTTGTTCCAGTCGTGATGCTGTGTGCTCTGAATTTCAGGTAAAAAAGTACAGAAGTTCAATTGCATTTGGAATGTGATTTTAGTTCAATCTCCCTTTCTAGTCAAGTTTATTTAAGAAACCGTGAATGAAGCAACCGCTCTGTTAGCATATAAGTGCCGTTGTCTTCAGTTTTTTACTTTGTATTGAATGACCGTAATTCTGAGGAGTAAGCGTGTGCCTGCAGCTCCACCAAATGCACCGTAAGGATAAACGCGTTGCACTTATGTTTTGGAGGAGTTTGGATCAAGCGTGACGAGAAATCTATCCACAACTGGCACACGCAATACGCCTATTTACGTTCTTACGGTAGAATACTTTTTATCGGGTAGCAGAGCCAAGTTCTATCACGACTGCCACGAGAGGGTCAATACTGGCTTAATACATCGCATTTCTTCACAGTCCCAGGTCGTGGATGATTTTACTGTGTGATGCGAGTGCTTGGTAAGACATAGGTAAGTCCTTGGCCGATTTAGGCCTAATAGCATATAATTATATAAAAGAAGTTTTAGACTGTAGAATTATTGCCAATTCACCAAGGTGAATCGACATCCTTTCTGTAATTTAGCCTGGTTTTGCAGCTACCCATGAGGTATTTGTACAGGTTTTCTAAAGTCTTCCCGCTTCAGAGAGGTGATGGTAAAGATACCTGGGACTTACCGGCAACCTGTTTGCAGGGAAGTGGAAGATTATAAGCTGAGTTGATCTATTGGTGGTTTAAGAAGATGAGGGAGATAGCGCTATGACATACTTTCAGAAAAACTTACAGCTTTGTGCATTAAGAGGTCTGCTCTATATGAATAACCTCAACTATTTGATGGTATGATTAAATGGAAATGATGTAATGTGTGCCCCCAATTGATTTTTTAGTATTTTTATTAAAAAGGAAATGCAGAGCACGTCTGTATATATGACAGTGTGTTTAGCGTGAGTGATAAAAGAACAATATATTAAGTTGGCATAGTATATATTTTACGCAAATGGACCGTTTCTTAACTTTTCTAATGTTTCTGTGTTGTATCTAAAAGCATATCTATGGTTGTTTGTTGGCAACTTGATCCTACCTTTGAAGGCTAAATCGGTTTGTTCTGTGCAATATTTTCAAGATAATGTCAGCAGAGATATCACCTACTTTTTAAGATTATGTTTGCATATAGCTTCCCACAGCAGGAAAGTCCTTCTCTTTTAAAGTATAATAACTGGATGAATGTCTTTCATCACTTCTCCCTTTGTGTGATATTTCCAATAAAGTGTTTGATCTAAACGTATGCTCGAACCCATGCAAACTCTCGGGTATATGTAATTACGTATAAAACTATCCCAAAGGTTCAACCTGTGTCGTTAATTTAAACCTGGCCTGGCTTGTAGAGGTAGTTTTAAAGTGTCCAAAATAAAAGATGGGATTGCTTTGTGTAAGACGCATTTAAAAGCCATTTTCGGTTATGCTGAAATGCATCTGCGTATACATAAAGCCTCGGTGGACTTAACATAGAATCGCAGAATATTCTGAGCTGGAAGGGACCCACAAGAACCATCGAGTCCAGCTCTTAAATGAATGGCCCACACGCGAACAAACTCACAACCTTGGCATAATTATAGCACCGTGCTCTAACCAACTGAGCTAAGTTTGGGCTGGAAGGGATTGAGCGCTGTGGTGGTGATCTAGTCCAATTCCCCCCCTGCGATAAGGAGGGATGTCCAACCCAAACCATTCTATGATTCTATGATTTCAGCTTTATCAGATTGCTCGGAGCCAAGCCCAAACCGACCTGGAATTTTTCCAGGGATGGGGACCTCTCTGGGCTGCCTAGGCCGGTATTTTGCCACCCTCGTAAAAAATGTCTTCCTTATATCTAGGCTAGATCAACTGTTTTTAGTTTTAAACTGTTAACCCTTGTCTTATCGCTACGGGCCCTACTGAAAAGTTTGTCCCCATCTCTTTCTTAGAAGCTTCCTTTAAGTACTGAAAGGCTGCGGGAAGCTCTCCCCTGAGCCTTCTGCAGGCTCAACAGCCCCAGCCCTCTCAGCCTTTCTTCATAGATTATTTTGGACACTAGTGGAACACCGGAGTTCAGACCTATTACAGTAGTCGGCTTTGCAATTTCAGCAGCATTGAAAGAAAGCAGTTAATGATGCTGCAGCATCAGCTCAACCTCGAGAACTCTCTTACTTCAACACAGTTGCAGCAGTTCGGCTGACAGTTTGATTTTCTGAAGACTAAGATCATCTATGGTATTTTTCATGCACCTAATAAGGAACGTGGCAACATACTTAATTTAGATCTAGTCTCATTAATGCTAGTTAGTTAGACTCCTCCACAGAAAACGTGAGACTTTTCCAGACTGACGACTTGGCCACTTCACAAATAATGAACCCATTTTCTACAATCGAGACAAAATTCACGAGCTGAGGAACGGCTCCTCTGTAAAATTCTTTTTAAAGGCGTTACAATTGGAATGCGGTAAGCGAGCTGGTGTGACCCCCTACTGCTGTGCAGACGAGGACGTACTTTTTCATCCGGTTGTAACTGGGGGCTTACACGTGGTGTGCAAAGGCAATGCGCACCCGGCAGCACCTCCGCAGCGCAACGACTCGGCCCATCGCCCCCGGGACGGCGCCGCTCGCGCGGCCCGAGGCACGCGCCCGCCCGTGGCTGTTCGTTGGAGAGGCGAGCGCGGGGCTCGGCCGCGGAGGGGCGGGGCGGGCGCGCGGTGGGACCGTCCGGCGCGCGCAGCTCCGGCGGCTGTGGAGCCGTTTTCTACCTCTGTAAGTCGGTAGAGAAAACCATCTGAGGTAAGACTAAAGCTTTCTTTTGTAGTACAATTCAGATTGCGGGATCAATTGTAAATTTCGTATTAACAGTTTAAAAGGAAATTGTCTTTTAGGGCAGCTGGCATTGACGAACGGATTTGAGGTTCGTAGCTTTAATTACTTTGTGGCGGTGTCACTACAATCTGGGGCAGGACAGCATGAGATACTGGGTTTTCAGAACAAAACGGCATGAAGTCCCATCGGTGTCACAATAATGTCGTGGAGAACCATCACTGGGGGATTCCTCCGCTTTCAAGGTGACTGAGCACGTTTTCGGAAACATGACATTCACTGCTTTCAACTGCCATTCAGAAATCTCAGCAGTTCATTGTGAATCCTTTGGTCATCCCTCTTAAATTAGCCAGTATTTCTAAAAGCCTTGGAATGTTACTGAGAATAGAGATAATGACATTTTGCGGAATACAGCTAATATGCAACCTGATCCATACTCTGTGACTCGTGCGAGCCAAAGTAAACCTCTGTTCAAACTAACTTTGAGTTCAGATCTACCGAAGCCGTTGGAAATTTTTCAGTTATTATGGAAAGGGCTCCAGTTCCTGCTCCACCTGTTCACGTAGGAAAAAAAAAATACTGTTCTTAACTAACGCATTTTAATATGCAATGTAGATAATCTGTTAAACAATCCACTAGGGAAAAAAAAGGTCTACCTAGACCAAGGGGGGCCTGAATGTACAAGTCAAGGGACAGCCCACAGAAATACTGCCCTTTTGTACAAATAGTCGCAGACTTCACGTGTGCAGTGCCATATAAATTGATCTACAGGTCTGCCTCAGTAGCAGTCTTTGTAGTTGATTCTGGTCATTGTTGAGCCTAGTCACAGTTTTGCTCTTCCATGCGCATCAGGAGTGCAGCCGTGACTGCAGCTTTCCTATGTGAGTTAGCATATATCGTTCATTTTCCTTGCTTACCTTGCACCCCAGTCTCTGTTGCTTCTTGAATCTCTGAAGAGTCCTTCTCTCAGGCTAACGGCTTCAGTTCTAGTGTTAACCCTGTCTTCTTGAAGCCTGTATTTTTCTTTGGCTAACTCTGAAATAGGTGCATTTTTCTTTAAGACGGTGTTTCTTCAGCTGAAAGTCCTTTTTTGCCCTTCTGGAGTACGTGCATATTTCTGTTTACATGTCGGCTCGCATGAAAGGCGCTGTAGTTACCAGGTTTAATGGCCACTGTTTGAAAGACAAGAAAGATAATTAGCAGCTTTCTAGCTGTCACTGCACTTTTTTGCAGCTAACAGTTGCAGTTGCTTCCTGCTTTTCCGTCCGGGAGCAGCCCTGCTTCTTTCTGACCAACGTTACTTTATCGTTTTGTGATCTTTTTGAACGTTGTCGGGTTTCACTCTGAGAAACTCTGCTCTAGTCTAAACTATAGCAGAGCTACACGGAGGGGACACAACTGTACCATCTGAGGTCATGCTTTTTATCTCCTTCATCTCTTCTGTCTGGCTCCCAATATCTTTCCTCCCAGGAAAGAATATTATTGACACAAAGATGGAGACACTGCTAAGGATATTTTATGACTGACATTTTAGATAGCTAGGTACTTAACACACTTCTCATTTGCTTTCACAATCTTTATGCATTTCTACAACAAATCAATTCAGAATTACTGTCAGCAGCTCTGGGAACTATCAAAAAATAATGTACGGAGAACTCGTGGTTTTTTTCTAGATGGATCTTAACAGGAAGTGGGTGAAATGAAACACCACTGGTTTGTGTGTGCTGTGCCTCCTTCACCCGGTGCCACAGCACCAGGCTGCTAGCAGCGGTGGAGTTCCCACAGCAGCTACTTTGTTTGCCTTCCGTGCTGTTTGTTCGAGCCACCTCCTGCAATATTTAGTCGCGCTTTTGAAAAGAAACTCTGCTGCTGCTGAGGAGATTGAGGCTGAAAGACCCTTCCTAGGGAAGGGGAACTGAGGACGTGGCACTTTGCCAGGCTTTGAACTTCGGAGCAGTTCGGTCGAGGAGCAAGCTCAGTCGAGGAGCGGTATCAATCGAGAGGTGTGTGAGGGAGAAGGAAGCTGTGCTAAGGGTAGCTGTGCCGAATGGAATGTGGGCAGAGCTGTGTGTTGCTGAGGAGCAGCTATGTGCATTTAGGCTCAGGAGCTGTCTCGGGAACACTGGATGAGCAGACTGTAAGAATAGGAAAATTGATAATCAAACTGCTTTGCATAAATCCCGGGCATTGGTTTCACCCTCCGTTAAACAAGTGCCCCGGTATGCTTTGTTCTTTGTTCTACTTTAGTCCATTACGGACTTTCCCATTTCCTCATTTGCCTGCTGAAGTTCCTCCTTCAGCTTTTCGGGTCCCGTTTTGGTTTGGGGTTCGTTTTTTGTTTTGTCGCGTTGTGTTGTGTGGTCGTGGATTTTTCGGTCGGTTGGTTGGGGTTTTTTGGGTTGTGGTTTTTTGGTTTTTTTTTTTTTTNNNNTTGTTTTGTTGTGTTTGGGATTTTTCGGTCGGTTGGTTGGGGTTTTTTGGGTTGTGGTTTTTTGGTTTTTTTTTTTTTTTGGTTGGTTTTTTTTTTTTAACCCTAATCATCATTAGAAAAAAATCACCTAATCAGGCATTGGAACAGGCTGCTCCAGGAAGCGGTGGAATTGCCATCCCTGGATGTGTTCAAAAGGCACGTGGTTTTGGCACTTGAGGATGTGGTTTAGTGGTGAACACAGCTGTGCTGCATTAACATCTGGACTCAATGCTCTTAGCGGTCTTTTCCAACCTCAATAACTATGATTACATTTCTTTTTACAATCTAGATTTTATCCATCTCTCCGGCCGTATTCTTGAAAGGTGTTTACTTCTCCAATCTCTGGGAGGCTGTTTATCTTTTATATTTGTTCTCTTTTTCTCTTCTTTTCTGTGGTTGCTCGTTTAGTAATTCCAGACTCCTCCACAGGTCTCCTTTCCCTTCTCCTTCCTATTGCATGGTCCATCTTTTCCTGTCAGTTCCACTTCTCTCCTCCTAAATTCCACTCACACATTCTTCTGTTTCTTTCTTCTCCCACTCCAAACACATCAGCACATTCTTCCCTACACGTAAGCAAAGACTTGGGGAACTCTGAGCAAGAAATCTATTCTTTTCATATTGGTGTCATTTTGCAGGTAAAAAACCCAAAATATTTCTCATCCTCGTAGACCCGTCTTCTCCCCTTCTTGCTTCTGCAGCTAAATAAATTGCTATTTCTCTTTTCAGGTTCCGCATTCCGAGAACTGACCTGCGTTACATCCAGAAACTTTCCAAATAGCAATGGCCAGACTGTTGCAAGATACGTCTAAATTTCATCCCTCGGAATGGCACACTGCGAACAGGATGCAGCGTGCCAGTACAGAGTCCCAGAAATCCAGGTCAGAATGCGTGGTAGCTGAGAGCTGGAGGCTGGTGGATGAAATAGAAAAGACAACTCAAAAAACCCAAAGTGATGTCAACAAGAAAATAGGTAATCCCACGTCTTCTGCAAGGGTCAAGATGTGTTATTTGAGCTATATGTTTAAGATGGACTTAACAAACTAGTTGATAACGAATAGGAGTATATGTCAATGCCATGCTTGTTGATGTCATGGAAAAACCAAAAAAATTTTATAAAATTGAGGCAGACTCTTTATTTGTATAACAAAACACACAAAAAGCTATTTTAACCAAACCTATTGACACGGGGTTGCAAAACTGTTTCCACACAGCCCGTACCGCTGTAGGCACTCCACTATAGAATAAGTGTATTTTTAGCTGTATCTAAGATCTGAGCTACCGTCCTCTTGCTCACACAATGAGCCCATATTAATACATGTTTGTTATTTTGATTCTACAGAACAGAGACGGGAAGAAATAAAATTCTGGAAGCAAGAATTAGATAACAAGTTGGAACAAATTGTTCATGAGACAGAGGTATTGTTGACTTTCAGGAAGAGGCTGGAGAGAGCTTTGGAGGGCTGCAAAGAGCCACTTGCCGTTGCCCAGAAGTGTCTCCTGTACAGGTGAGATGAATAAGAGGAAAAGCACTCAAGGAGACAAAAAAAAAAAATCTAGGTAATGAACCTTTAACAAACAAGAAAAAAGACTGCAAACTAAAGGCCTGTCTCTCTTTGCAGTCGAGTCACAGTCTGATTTAGGTGTTAAAACGCTGGGGAACGCTGAACTTAATCATCTTCTGTTAGATGCAGGCATTTGAACAATGTGACTGATGGTTTTTCCTTTTTTCATTTAGGCAGAGGCGAGTTGGGATTGACTTGGTGCATGATGAAGTGGAACAGGAACTACTGAAGGAAGCTGAAGTCCTCCAGGGGATTATTGCTTTACTTGGACGTACATTGGAACAAACCAATGAGCAAATCAGGTGCAGAGGCAAAGAGCATAATGGAACACTAATTAGATGAAAATTAAGACAGCCATAATACTGAGAAGTTGTAGGGTCGGGGTGAGCACAGGTTCTAAGTTACCTTCCATGCTAAACAGTTGCAGGAGGTCAGTCCTAATTCGGTCAGTAATGGTGAGAGGTTCTGCACGTAGAATACAAAGTACTTGCACTTGATCCTCGATCTTCCCGTGATCCAGTCCCGTGCCTTTAATTTCAATGAGAATTGTACCATCAATTTATAGAAAGGCAGCTCCGTACTGCAGATTTTGTGACTTTCGACAACTAAGAGTTCATACGCGAAGATTTCCACAACAGCATTTCAATTACCTAATGCATGTATGCATGCATATTAAGGACACCTGTGAGTGTCTACACTTTGTCTTAGAGTTTGATTGTTTCTTCTCCTAGACGAAACCGTTCAGCAAAATACAACCTGGAAATGGATCTGAAGGACAAATTCACAGCTTTGACGATTGACAATTACTGTGCTAGCTTGACAAACGACACTCCTCATATCATATATGCCGATAATGCAATGAACCTAGAAGGAAAGTAAGTGGTTCTTTCGTTCAACAAACGTATGCTAATTATACAGATAATGTGGGCTGTCCCAGTAATAGCGAGATTTGTTTTGTGTAAAACAGGCTTTATCTTTTCGCCATCTAATTGTTTCTTATGCTTCTGTCCATCACTTTTGTATCTGTGTAATATGTCTGTGAAATAAGCCACAATAATTATGCTCCCAGTGAACGGCAGTTTGCTAGAAGTTTTTGAAGCTCACAGTTAGCTAAGGAAGAATTTCACGTATTGCTTAAGCACAGAATAGATTTACTGATCTTAACTTCTTTCCTCTCCCAGGGTGTCCCAGTGGGGAGAATGCTGGACGGGGACACACGAGGTGTGGAGTCAGTTTCTGACTCAGTCATTAACCTGTCAAATGTGCCCCTTCTGCATGAGTTAGTTAGTGTGAAAGGTTTAAATGGAAAAATAGCTACCACAAAAAAATGGGCTGAAAAGTGGAACTCTACTGAGAAAGCGTTTTGCGTGAGAGCCTCACTAAGTCACTGTTGCTATGCAACAGCTGACAAACTCGTAACACCGAGAGACTGACAGCTCTTGCTGCCAGCAGGTTAGCGTGCGTCAGCAACAGGTTGTGTAACTCAGACCACACCCAGAATGGTGTTGCCTGCTATGTGCAAATGACAAGTACGACTTTATATATCCACCCAATGAAACAAGGAAGGAACCCTCTGAGGAACTTTCCAAACACCCGCCTGCAAGCCACAGCTGCGCAAGGATGACCCTCTAATTCTGGGGATACAGTTGGGGCTGGGCTTCTCAACTATTGCTCCTGGCAGGTACTGTAAGTGTTGTAGAGGTGAACTGTGTGAGAGAATAAGTGACTGTGTCGTGTAAATAGCTACCTGCTATTAATAGTAACAGCTTTATTAATGAAAGATGTTCTAAGAAATATTGGCTGTTATGTGTGTTTCCGCCCACAATAACTTAATCCTTCCCCAGGGGAAAAGAAAGTTATAGCAAAGTTGCTCTATGACTCTAGCAAATTTGTTTTCATCTGACTCTCACCTACTTCATTACAAAATTACTATGAAAAAAAAAATGGATCTGTAGAATTCCCAGGACAAGTGGCACTTACTGGGACACGCAGTTAAAAGTACTGCTTTGTCCTTGATTTTGTGGCATAATTACAGATTTATGAAGGCCTGGTGCTGTCTGTTGGTGACCTTTTATTTTGAATCTCTTTCAGTTTTGTTAGCCCTGAGGACTGGATAGATTTCTCAAACATAAATGTTGAAAAGGCTGACAAGCAAAGAAACAATTCTTTGGCACTGAAGGCACTTATTGATAGCATTCTGTCACAGACAGCAAATGACATGCGCAAGCAATGTGAGATGGTGAATATCGCTTTCAGAAATAGAGTGAATGAAGTCAAGGATGCCAAGCACAAGCTAGAGACATTTCTTGCAATGGTAAGTCGTAGGGGACAGTCAGCGAAAAAGTGGAAACACTGGGCTTGGGTTATCTGCCGGTTTTCCCAGTCTGGTGGGTTGCGGTTATCTGTCATGTTTTCCTTTTCGTTCCCTTCTCCCTCCTCCGTAAAAGTCATCTTAGATTTTTTTCTCAGCTCTGTGTGCACCACCACAGAGATGAATTTCCGGAGTCGCTTATTTGATCTAAATGTTGCTGTAGCCATCAGTTAAGTGAGGATTTTCCTTGTGATTTTTAGTTGCATGGGGCTCCTATAGCTTTTTCAGGATTGTGATGTAAGAGCCTGATAATTGATAAAAGCAGGGTCAAGGTGCTCAAAACTTGACACATGAAAACTGAGTATTAATATTAAAAACTAATTGCTGAGCATAAATTTCTGGGTTCACCCAGAACAGTGTCATCTGCCTTCCAGCGAAGGAATCGTACTCCTGGCTAAGCTTTGCAAAATATTGTTCGATGAACTAACAACACGGTGAGTGTTACTGTGATTGTTACCACTATTAAAGATGACGGTGATTTCATACATTGTAAGAGGCGGCGTGCAGAATTTTGTCGTTGGATTTGTTAAGGTGATGGATGAGATTGCCTCACAGGAGAGGAACATTGCAGCCTTAAAGAAAGCAATCGCTGATAAAGAAGGACCTGTAAAAGTGGCTCAAACCCGCTTGGAAGCGAGAAACCGTCGCCCCAATGTGGAACTGTGCTATGACACAGTGCAATGCAGCCTGATGAATGAAGTTCAAGAGATTACCAAAAATATCCAAAGGCAAGTGGAAATGATGCAAGAAGAAAATCTGTGGTATAGATTACTGGGTTAATTTAATGCGTCAGAGTAACAATGGGTCCCAGCTGTTCTCCCTGAAAAGTTGGGAATTGCTTTTCTCTTAAGGGCAGGACACTTTAAGGGAAGTTGCATGGGTATTGTCTCTATGAATTCCTTTCCATCTTTCTTTTTCTTGCTCAGAATTCCTCACCAATATGAGAAAGAAACCTATTCATGCGTTGTCAACTGATGCCTGCCTCTATTTTCCCTGTTAGATTGAAGGATGCATTGGCACAGGCTGAGACAGAGCTGAAACGCCTGAGCTGCCGACAGCTTTCCTTGGAGGAAGAGATCAAGGTCAAGGAGAATACACTGTACATCGATGAAGTACTGTGCATGCAAATGAGAGAGTCTGTTTGCATAAACAACTACTGAAGTCATCATACTGGGAGACTGTGCTCCAAAGAACCAGCTCCTGCTAAAATTTTATTGACAAACTTCCAAATTTATTGGCTTGGCTCAATGATGTCTAGTTGTGCAAGGTAATTAAAACGGACCTAGTACTTACAGCTGTTTCACAGCTATCTATGCTCTAAAACGTTTGATGAAATCTTCCACTGGCAATAAAATTCCAGAATAATGAGAAACGCCCCCTCTTCTATGTTTCTCTCATGTATAACCAATGACATTTTTTGCCACTGAAAGGTGTCAAAATGCAACTCTGTGGAAGCGAGAGTGGGAGCATCCTCATAAATCGCTTGTTGGAAAGCTGGGCAAGCGGGAGGGATGTCTCTCAGGACTAGCCGTGCTATGTTTTGTTTTTATCTTAGCGTCTGCTGCTAAGAACTAGGCAGTATATCAAACTTAACAGGACTTAACTTATCTAGCTGATACGCTAGATAGTGCATCTATCTGCATCTGAATTGAGATCGAGTCAAAGCTGACTTTGGGAAAATCACTTCCTCACCCCAGGTCTCAGTTTCCCTATTCGTAAAATGGGAACAAAGAGATGGGCTTCAATGGCAAAGGGTTTGAAGCTCTACAACGAGAAGTGCTGAAAAAAGAGGAGGGTCTTATTTTTATCAGAGATGCCTGTAAGGGTGGAAAAGGGATCACTGCTTCCTTTGGTTCTGGAAAGGAAAAACAAAGCAAGGGCTGGAATAAATGATGCTGGAGACAAAGGAGTCCAGTTCCCAAGTCCAACATTTTAATGCATGGAGTTCAAAATTGTCCCTTGTCTCTCTCTTGCTGGAATGATAACTCCCTTTCAGAGGCATTGCTGTCAAGATTCAAATCCCTTACTAAAGCCCTCCAAAGGATCCGTTAATGCAGATGTCACCGGGCGTTCTTCTCTCCCTGTAGTTTACACCATTGGGTAGGTGGTGACAAAATAATTAAGTTCTGAGTCAATCAGGTACTTGAATTTCCTGTAAATATCAGCCAACAGCTGCTCCTCCTCAGTGCTGTCATCTTGGGCCGTATAAATCCTGACCTGTGTGCACAAACAGCAGTCATACACAGCACAAACAGCAGTCTCGGATACAGGGAGCTCAGTCCATTAAAGCTCATGGCAACAAGAAGCATCTGTGACTACTAAGGAATCTACAGAAGCAAAATTCCTTCATTTTTAATAGAATCTTGAGCTTTACTCTCTTCCCACTCCCAACTGACTGAAAACATCATCTCTTGCCAAAGAATTTTTGGGACGTGTTGGGAGGAATGGGTTAAATAGTGGAAGACTAGCGAGGTGACTTTGCGGATGGGAATGGCCCTCGATAACCCAGTACGAAGACCGGCCGGTGACCCTCTGGCATGGATCGAGTTTAGCTGCCTGCACCTCCACTTACGTGTGTCTGCCTGGGGGTTGCTTTGGGGATCCCTCGGTGAGCAAAGGAAGGGAAATAAATTTACGCTTTGTCTTTTAGCTGTGGTTTCGTGGTTGTCCCAGCTGTCTGCCTGTGCTGACTCGGACAAGAAGAGCAAGGTTCTTTTTACCCCCAGAACTGATGTATCCCTGGGATTTGCACAGATCTGTGAGGACCTACTGAATTCAGATTGCAGCACACAAAGTAGCATGTCAGCATGCTTTACACCAGCTACGGTTGTGGCCTGGCCCCAGTTCAACGCAGGATCCCTAAAGGGTGCGATGTGTTTATATCTTTTCGCTGTTTAGTGGGATTCAGTCCACCTTCCTTGGTTTAGGCATAGACATAAGTGCTGAGCCTGAGAGGGGACTGAAAAACCCTAGAAGTGGGAGAGGGCTTGAACTAGAGGTGACAGAAGGAATGTCAGTCTAGGAAGGGCTTCTGGAGTTTTTGGGACTTCATATTAAACTTCTATAGTATCTGTATGTGGCTAAGTAGGTTGGAAAGTCCCATTTCTGTGAGTGGTTCCCAAGCTGTTTAGTACTAAGGCGTAACATAGGGAAGATAGTTATATTAACATTTCTGTAAGTGACCTTTGCTGGGCATGAGGACCTTTGGGTACAGGAGCAAGAATGGGAATAGGACCTTTGGATACAGGAGCAAGAACGGGAATGGGAGCTTTGAAGCACAAAGTCTTACCTTTATGGTAGTCAAAACGCATTTCCTTTCTGCACGGTTTTGTAGCAGCCTCTCCATAAAGCTGACGCTTAGAAATGCCCAGACTTTCAGAAATAACAACCTCTTGCATGACAAGATAAGCTGTAGCAGCTCATTGTCCAGCAACTCGTGGTCATTGTTCAATTCAAGCGTTAATTTCTTGAAAAAGAATGAACACTGTTAGTAGTACTGAACAGACGTTGAGTGCGGTAACTAGAATTCAACAAATAGTTTTCCAAGTCAACCAACAAAAGTGAGTGTCAGCAGATCAATTGTGTACCTTGACATTAGCTGAGAAGCTGTTTTAAATTATGACAACGGTGTATGTGCTACAGTAAATCACTCTCCTGTTAGGATGGGGTGATCCCTTGTGCATTCATTAGAAAATGCTTCGCCCACAGTCATGTCATGTTCTTATATGACATACTGAAAATTATCCCAGGGACAAGAGTAACACCAATGATGGTTTCTAGAAAGCTTTACAGATCTCTGGTGTTTATTGGAAACTCTGCAATGCAGCAGGACTTAAAGAAAGCTGTCAGCAACCGTCAAGTGTAAGGCTACGTCTTTCCCTCTGGCACGCGAAGACCTGTGGCTCACTTATGCGGGTCAGCTGTTGCAAACCTTTGGTGACGCGTCCCTTGTGACACTAAAGTGCTTTGACACGGGCACTAGTTAATTTAGATGTGCTGTAGGATATTTACGCATTGCCAAAAAGACCAGCCTGATAGCATTATGGTGGGTTATAAATGGAGAAGGATAATTTCATGAAGTACGCTCTAGCTGAAACACTGAAATGACTCACTTATGAAAACTGCCCCCCGAACGTAAGACCGAAGCGGTCAGGACCTTCTATTGCTGACTGCTATTTATGCAGAAGGCCTACGTGATTACTTTGCTTAGCTTTGTGATACTGAAGTAGTGTGTTCCTATGGTTTCGCTTACCTGCAGACCGTGCCAGTAAGCTGGGAGAAGGTTGGTGAGGGTAGGTCTCATTGTCCACTCTGGGTCACTAAAATAACAGCTCCGTAGGCTGATGCTCCTGACTGGGATCTCCACTAGCAGGATCCTAGCTAGGTGATCATGCTTCATGACTCTTTCAAAGAAGAAGTTCACGTTCAGTTTTGGGGCTCCCTTGGCCAAGTTTGCCCATGACATTCCTGAGACCACTTGCCCGTGAGGGTCATGGATATGACACTTAATATTCAAGGTGCACAGGGAATGAGAGCTGTGCTCCCTCAGGATGTCCAGCAGTTCATCAGAGATGCAGTTATAATTGAAAGTCAGGATGGTCAGGCTGTGGAACTTAGACATAGTTTGGTGGAACAAGGCACTGCTGTAGACAGAAAGGTGGAGCCTGAAGAAATCCTCAATATTGATTTCAGATATAAAGCTTCTATTTGTCAAGCTGCTCAGAGAATTCAGAAGCTCACAGCCTTCTTCCAAAGTTATTCTTGCTCCTTTTAAGTTAAGATAATCAAGTTGATTGCTCATTCTTTTCAGGAAGGCAGCTAAGTTCTTGATAAACTGAGCCCTAACCACATTTTTCCAGGTCAAGCAGTCTAATTCTAGGTATTTGATGCTCAGGGATACTAGGTGACTATTACACTTACCCAGGTGTGAAAGAAGACCTCTCATAATCACTTGAAACTTTTTGATAAAGGGAATATTGTAAGGATTTGATAACTTGATCTCAAGGTGTCTCAAATACTTGCCAAATTTCTTGGTATACCACAGTGCACTTTGAAACTCCAGTGTGCGTGCCCTCGATGGTTGGCCATAGAATGTGATGGTTCTGCATCTCCAGAGAGATCCAGAGTACATGGCGCAACTCCATTTTTTACAGACCAAGGCGGCCCGAGATCTGTCCCTGTCATCTAACCAGTGGAAGACATGCCTCAGACAGACATCAGGTAGATAGGCCCAGGAGCTTTGCTCGGGTTCACTGTCATCTTCCATCGAGAGGACCTCTCTTCCGGGTCTTGAGTCAAACCTACATGCAGAAAGCGGTGGGTAGATTTCTTGCCAATCCCAACATAATAGGCTTCTAAACAAATGGATGAAAGTTTGGTTCTTCGCAGTCAAAACCAACAACCCTTTCTTTGCCTCTGTGCTCTAGCTGTCAGAGTCAAAGCTCTTGAGTTTAAACTACAGTCTTACCTAAACCAAAAGAAAAAAACAAAGAGTGAAGAACAATCACAGTACAAGCACAGGACGCATCTTCTAACTTTTTGGCTTTCGCTTTCAGTCTAGTGAAACAGTGATATGGTATCAACTGCTGCTACAGCAGCCACGCCCTCTAAGAAACCTTTGGTTAGCATCAGCTGTAATTAATTGATCGTGGTTTGTGGTCTGTTGCCTAGTGTTTAAAAGTACTCGGTTCTCTGGGCTGTATACATTTGAACGGGACCATCGGTGCAAAATTAGCACTAACGGCTTTTCATAGCCTTCTGAGGTACCATTCCATGACAATTAGTACCCTGCCTTAGATTAGGGTAAAATCCCCGCTGAGTATAATAAGCAATATAAGCTGTTTAATCACTCAGTTCAAGCAGGATATTCAGACATTGTGCTCTAATGGACAGGGAGCAGGCTGGCAAGTCAGAAGACCAGCTGGGTCTTTGTAAGTTCACCTAAGCAAACACCGTGAAGTTACCAGTTCCACTGTCAAGGCTGGACTGTGTGAGTGTTCAGCGCCATGCGTACTTTTCCAGCTCACAGTTTCCCTCCAGAGTCGAAGATTCGTTTTCTCTACTTCTAACCCCTTCCTGGAGTTCAGCCATTGCCATGGAAGAAAGAGGTGACGTTTGTGATGCCATGACAACTGGATTTATTTAAGGGCAAACAGTGAAAAAAATCGACCAAAGCCATTTGGGCTAAGGTGGAGACAGTGACAAGGAAAAGCAGGTTTGCTGGGCAGTCCCTCAGGAAATGAGAAATACAGACCACAAACTACCAGCAAGGTGCAGTCTGTATGTCTTGTCTTGTTCACTTTTCTCTGAACAGACAAATGGACAAGGGATCTGAGCAATAAACAGTCAAGAAGGGAAGTGATGCATCCTCTGTGTTTTCAGCTACAAAATACAAACTACATCCCGCTGGCTTGTTATGTGCTTGTTTTCATGAGGCCTTCTACAGACCAGTGTACTAACTGGCTCTGCAAACAGACAAAGGGCCATGGAAAACTAGTGTTTTGCTAGTACCTTCACAGAGGCTAAAATTCAGGATGTATTTACTTCCCTTCCCTGTCATACAAGTGTCTTAATCATGTCCACTTGAAAAATCATTCCTTAGCTTTTGGGGGTGAAAGTGGAAAAGTGTCGAGTGACACTTTCTTATGGTCTACTCCAGAAATCAAGGCTTCTTGTCTGACAGGACTACGAGAAGATCCGGCTCAGAAGTACAATATGCCAATCTGCAAACAGTCTACCTTTTCTACTTTGCGCACGATATGCTGCTCCATAAAAAAAGTTGAAATGGATGGAAACAAGAAAGGTACCGGAAGAAGAAGAAAACATGCAGATCTGTAACAGTCTGTTTACAACTACAAAGGCTCAGATATTTCTATTTTAATTTCATAAACAGGCATGAAAGGACAGGCTGACAGCCCAGTTCAGCTTCAGTCTGCTGTTTGCCTTCTGGCCTACAGTTCTTGTGTCACACAGAATCTCTCTGCCTGTACACATGCTCTTTTCAATTAGCACCGTTTCTATTCTTAGGGATTCCTCTGCCCATTCTCGCCATTCAAAGTGCCAATCCAAATCCCCAGCTATCACGATAACCCTTAGAAAATGAGTACGTGGTCTGATTACCACCCGACTCTCTCTCTCTCTCGCTCTTGTATTTAGTAAGCCCAGGAAGAGCTCTTTGTTTTGCAGAACCATCAGTCATTTAGGAGGTCTCTAGATCAATGTCCAAAAATCCAAGCCAAGTCTTAAAATATGGTGGCTGAAGCGTCAGTTCGCTAGTGAGAAGAACGTGAAACTTTCACTATAGAGACTGAGGGTGGGGAGGACACAGGGGAAGAGGTCTAACACTTCAACTACCTGGAAGCCCTGAAAGTCAATGGACAGAGGAAAGCAGAACAGCATATAGGGCTGCAATACATAGAAACGCATCTGTTAATAAAGGATGTTTATTACACTACACTCATCATAATTAGTGTGTGAATACAAAAGGATACAAACACCATCACGTGGAACTTTTTTAAAAACCAGAGTTCTTAGGAATTTGTAAAAAGTATGTTTATGAGCCAGTGGTGAGATTCAAGAGGTATCCTGCAGCGTTACTGGGTTGGCTTCCCCATCACTATAAGTCTTAGCTAAGGAGGTGTCTTTAGCTGTCACCTCTAAGTTTAACTTGGTGTGGGGAAAATAAATCTTTGGAAAAAAGTAGATGCTGCTACAGCTCTTTCTAGAGCAATTTTTTTCAGGTAGAAGTCATATAAAGATAAATGAATACTTTTCATGTCTCGTTTGCCTCTTGGGTAAGAAAAAAATCCAAATCAAAACAAAATCCCCCACCGCTGAACAAATATGTCCTCTGCACTTGGCCCTCTTTGCTGCCCGATTTGCTTCAGAGGGCATCCCGGATGGTTTACGGTCCCACATGGACAGTTAGAGCAGCTGTCTCCTCCAGCAAGAGCTGCAGAAGCCCGTGGAGTAAAAGCAAACAAAAACCTTCTAAGACTTTAACCGATAATTACCAGACGTAACAGGAGCTGCGGCTCGGATAGCCAAGTGGGCAACCCAGCCTGAGTCCTTTTACTACTCCAGCTGTCGCGGATCTCTGGGCCGAGGTCCGCAAAGGCGCCAGACCCGCGGGCGACGCGGGGGGGGGAAGGGGGGGAGCAGCGGAGCCCCTGCGGTTGTGCCGCCGGGGGCCCGGGACAACCCCCCTCTGCCAGGGCTCGCACCGCCCCTCCTCACTCGCGGCTGCCACGCGCGCGCCGAGCCGAATAACGGCAGCCGCTCGTGAGCGGGGCCCAGCCAATTGTGGCGGGCGGCGGCGGCGGCGGCGCCAATCCGGAGGCTCGGAGGGGGCGGGACGGCGTTCAAACGTGGTGGCGGCGGTTCCCGGAGGGAAGTGGCAGTTCGGTCCCGATCCAGGTCCCGGTCCCGGTCCTGTCCGGCGCACTGAGTGAGTACTGCCCCGAGCAGCTGTCAGAGCGGCCCGGTCGCGGCTCTCTTTTCCCGATCTCGTCTCCTCCGGCCTTGGCGGCGCTTTTCGCACTCGTTTCTACGAGTACCGTTTCGGTGGTACCGTTATTGCGTTCCGATGGGCACAATAACGGTACCAGCTGGGCCCGCCCGGTGCCCCCGTGACTCGTTACCCCGATGTGGCGGCACGGCGGATCTGCCGCGGCTGCCGGCGGGGAGCACGGGCAGCGCCAGCAGAGCGGGGTCCCTGCGGCGAGAACGGCTCGGATCGGACGAGGCCTGGGGCCGGGCGTGTCCTGGGGCCCGGCCGGGGGCTACCCCAGACCGCCGTGGCCTGCAGAAGAGCTAGAGCACCGCGCTGGCCTGTGCAATACCCGTTTGATAACAGAGCATTGTAACCGTAGGACGGCAGTGGCTCTCTCGGGGCATTTCACCTGAATCATATTTGCTAGCAATTCTTGTTCTGCTGAGTCACCCAGGGCGGGGCTTCCTCGGGAGAGCGGCGGGGCGATTTAAAGCGTCCCTAGGGAGCGCGGCGACCCGGGGCGCGGCACGTCTCCGAGGACGTGGCATGGCAGTTCGCGCGGCAGTTCGCGCAGGCAGGGCTGCAGGTTTACT
>VZRV01006420.1:0-88176 GCA_013398115.1 Falcunculus frontatus | reverse complement strand
CGGAGGTCACTCATCCCCACCTGCGCGCCCCGGGGCCGCCGGGGCCGGTGAGGCGGCGGTGGGGCCGGGGAGCGCCGCGCAGCCCGGGTAAAATGGAGATCTCCTTCCCCCGGTGCGCTTAGGAATGCAGCTGGGAGCCCGGGAGGTGGGTGAGGGGAAAGCGAGAGCCTGGCGTGTGCCACTGAATCTTCCTTCCTTCAGCCGGGGAGAGGAAAATGGGATGTTGTGGGAGAGGCAGGCGGAGAGGCCGCAGGAACAGGCTGCCCGCAGCCGGGCTGTAGCAGCGACAACAAACAGGTGTGGCCGGGAGAGTGCCCGGTGAGTGCCGCACGCAGGTCACAGCTGCCGCCCCTCCGCCTGCTGAGCACCGAAACCCCCGGTGGGAATCGCAGCCTGTGTTTCCTGTCCTGGGGTAGCAGAGCGGTTTGGTGTTTGGACCGGCCATGCAGCGGGGGAGGAAGGAAGGAAGGAAGGAAGGATGGATTTGTGGGCTCCCAACTTACATCAGGGTGGAAGTGGGATGAGCAATAGGGAGGTTGGTCTCCTCCCTCCCAGCACTGGTGTAAGCGCTCCTGGGAATGCGCTGTGAAAGGTTAGAGGAGCCACGTTATGTCACCTCACTGATGTGCTGGTCCATGTCGTTGACAATGGGGGAAGCTCAAGTTGCGTAGCACTGTGGTAGTGATGAGGAAACGTTCTGGAAAAGAGATCTTTGTTGTTTTCTATTTTTTTTCTCCCACCATACTTCATCATTTCATTGAAGTTGGACGCTTCAATTTTTTAAACAATCCTTTCTTCAGACCCTTAGTCTTACTTTGCCGTGGGAATATTTCCAGGGCTGCAGAGCTCCTACACATGGCACACGGGCAGCAGGTCCTGGCAGACACTTCACAACTGCTTGTTGTCACCAGAGATTTAAGATAGGAACACAAGTACATGAGGCAGAGTTGGGTCCCATGGTAGAGGGAAATTTGGCAACGGCAGCTACACACTCTTGTACTTGCACACTTCATTAATAGCTCACTCTGTCTTGTGGATTTTTTTGTGTTTAGGATGTATAAAGGTTAAATGCCAAGCGCCAAAATGAGCGTGACTTCGTGGTTCTTGGTGAGCAGCACTGGCATTCGCCATCGGCTCCCTCGGGAGATGATCTTTGTTGGCAGAGATGACTGTGAACTGATGCTCCAGGTAATGTGGCTTTTTTTTTTTTTTCCTAATTATTTCTCCTGAAGATGCAGCAGATGTGTATGTAATGCTGGGGATCTCTAGAGATGTTTGATGCTTTCTTCAAGTGACACCTTTTAAAAGGAACTTCTTTTTTTTATCCTGTGTCTGTGTTTCCCGTGAAGACTTCGTGTTTGTGACAGCACAAGTGAGGTTTTCAAATGGGGTTTTCAAATTGCCATGTCATCAGATGGATACGATCCGTACTGGTGGGAGATTAATCAAATAGATTAACTGTCTTGATGCTACTAGAAGCGGTAAACAAAGACATACCATTCTGTCCTGATCTGCGATTATGCTGCTGTTTTTTTTAGCTTTTAATACATGTGCTGTTTACATGTGATTTGAATGCAGGCAGGGTTTTTTGTTTACCTGTTTTTCCCTTTAAGTTGGATCAAATTATTTATGCTGGTATTTCTCACTTAGGTGTTTTTATCGTGGTAGAAAATACTGATGTTTAGCAGAGGAAATCTGTTCTGGTGGAGTGAGTAGGCTGGTGACCTCTTCCCAAAGTAATTGTGTTACTTGGGCAAACTTGCAGCTTCTGTCAGTACTTTCCATACCAGCATGTGTCTCTGCTGGACCTAATCCAGCATGTCTGAAGTGGTGACTGTGGTCTGATGTTTGACAGCATAATGTAGTAGATGTCACTCCAGACAAATGGAGCTGGAATCTTGCAAAGAGCTTTTGACAGGAGCAGTTTAGCTCAGGAATTTGTAGAAGCTTGGAATTAAATTAGTGCCTCTGCTAGACCCATGCCATGAGTACTTAAATACGCAAAAAATGTTCGATTGCACCTGCCTGTCCCCCTTTTGCCCCTTTGTGAAGGTGGCAAACATTCCTGTTGGTGGCAAAATTAGGAAGCTGCCTGCACAATGGAGACTCCCTCCTCATAATTTCTACTGCTGACCTGATCACAGGTATGTCCTAAATGCTGTGCTGATGATCTTACTGAGGAGGCTGTATTTGTAGTTGCTGCGGGGATTTTGTAGGATATGTTAGTAGGAGGTCTGTTTAGAGAGGTAGAAGTTTTTGTACAAGGTGTACTTGGAGGGCCAGGTGCTGTCTAGCTGTAATAAAATGTCAGTGTCCACAAAAGGAGAGGTTGCAGTGTTTGTCCAGCTCTGCCTGCTGGCAGTGAATGGCATGGCTGTGCTGCAGTGGTAGAGTCAGAAGCTCCTGCTCCACAGCAGATTGTTTGTTTGGGTTCTCCCATGAATCATACTATCGCTTATTTCGTGTTTCTACATGTCTGGCTTGTGAGGCATGTAAAGGTGGGACATTAAAAATATCCTGAAATTTGCTGTATGCCTGCATTTGGCTGCTCAGAAACCTGATTGCTGTCTTCTGTCATGACTTGAAGGGAAAAAACACACAGTGGCCTTGGTTTCCAGAAATGGTCTGAGTTTTAGGCTGCCCATCTTAAAATCTTATGAAGGTACTTGGGTTTTTTTTTTTGTTTTTTTACTGTCAGGTTTCAATACTCTGACAATCACGTCTCAAGCTGTGCACTCTAAAAGAAAAGTACCCAGATATCAGTTATGCTTAAAATGCACAGCTTGTTTCTCTGGTTGCTTATGGGGCTAACAGGATGTCGTGGACTGTGCTCAGCCACTCCATTCCAACCGGAGTATTTCATGCTTCTTTGCAAGTCTGAGCTGGCTTGTCAGTGTTGCTTGTGAAGTACCCAACCTTGTGATGCTCTTCATTTGCCATGCACTTTTCTACAAGGTAAAATGAATTGAGATTCCTGAAAGAGCCAGGAATATCTGTGAAATTTTTGTATCTGGGGACTCATAGGTGGTGGGTGGTATTAAAAGAGGTTTCCGTTTATTTCACCGGAGTGAAGGCTCTAGATTGTCTGTAAAAGCCAGAAGCTTGTGTTCATGGGGTGAGCTACATGTGACCCTTTATAAACATACTAGTCTGCTATCTCCAGTAATAAAGCTTTTTCTAGGCTCACATGTAATGTCTTGTTTTGAACAGCACAGCACATTCTTTTCCTAGCCATTTGCTTATAAAGATGTTTTCCAGAGCTACCTGGGGCTCCAAATGAGATGTTTGTAGTAAGACTGAGAGCAGAAGAGAAACTGTGAACAGAGAGACTTGATATCCAAGCAGAATTGTGTGTGAGCAGATGGAGGATGAGATCTAAAAATAGACTTTTTCCCTACTGTGACTGTCCATGTCACAAAATCGTTGTGCAGACTGGCACAATCATTTGTCTTGGGGGAAGCTTAAGAAGCAGGGCAGTTATCAGAGCAGATGGACAGAGCTCTTGTGGCAGTTGTTTGCACCTTGCAGTATTTCTGTGGTACTGACCCTGAAACTGTATATTCACAGCACAGTTATTTTCCATACATATTTCAAGATATTGGCATTTAATCCTTTAAAGTGCACAGCTGGGAACAGACTGGCAGTGACTAAGTGACCTGGTCAGTGTTTTTTCATCTCTAAGGCTGTTACTGCTTATTGATTTCATTGTGATATGGTTTGTGGTTCCCTGTTGAGACCATGTTGAGTCCCTGTGGGACATGGTGCTCAAACATACAACATGGAGATAATCCTTGTCCTGGACACCTACAGTCTTGCCTTTCTCATTTTACTGTTTTAGGAGTGTCTTGTCTTTCGATATTTTCCTGGAACGTGCTGTCTCAAGGTATCGGATCTCTAAACAGCAAAAAAGGATGGCTTTGTCACCAAACTATCAAGCTTTAGTTTTGTCTGGTTTTCTTATTTCATAATACAAGTAGTGGATTTGCTTTCTGATTAAGAAAGAGGTGAGGAAACCCGGAGTCTTTAATCTTAAAATTAAGTAGGTCTGATAGTGGGGAAACATAATCTACCTTGATATCTTCTATACCTACTAAGAGGATTAGAAATATTTTAAATGTTTCTGCAGCCCTCTAAAGCTTCTAGTACAAGTAAATGCGAGATTTACGTCGGGTTTGAATGTTAATGCATGGGTGAAAATGCCATGTAGTGTAGCTGTAGCTTGGCATGCAGTGTTGCTGCCAGAGCCAAGGGCTCAATTCTGTCCTTTTTCTAAGGAAAGTGCTTGATTTCTCCAACAGCCTCACTGGTTCCTTCAGGTAAAAGTCAACAAACTGCAGGAGT
This sequence comes from Falcunculus frontatus, assembly GCA_013398115.1. Lineage (NCBI taxonomy): Eukaryota > Metazoa > Chordata > Aves > Passeriformes > Falcunculus > Falcunculus frontatus. The sequence goes on along the minus strand of VZRV01006420.1, from coordinate 83,835 downwards.
GTGGAAATCTGGACCTTCACTAACTTGCACTGGTGTGGGTATTTAATGTGAAGCTTGGGGGTGGTAGGAAGTAATGCTCTGGAAAGGTTTACTCTTTTTTTTTTAAAATCAAAAATAAAAGAGTTTTTGGATTGTCTTGAAGAAAATAATTTTGCCCTCCCTCAGCATCCTTCTTGGGAGATGTAGGTGCCATTTTTATCAGCTTTGATCACTTGCTTAATATGATGGTTACTCAGGGGACAAACATTTTGCAAACTTGAAAATTTCGCTTAACCATTAAAACATTCCCCTCTGCTCCTAAACAAAACATTTTTTTGCTTTTTTGCTATATGTAAATATTTAACAGAATGGAAAGCAGGGTCATGATTTCCCTGTTTTTGTTTGAGAATGATGTTTACTGGAAAATTTGGGGAATAAAAATGTTTAACCGGTGCTCCCTTGAGTATTTCCCTCCCTTTAGAGTGATGCTCTGGGCATGTGATTGTCCTACATCGGGTGAGTTTGTACACGAATGTGAGTTACAGCAGGGGTAGGTGCAGGCACCATGGTGCTTTCTGTTTTATGCCTTTATCCTGTGTGCCTTTTGAGACAGCCTGACATTTCCTATCAGGAGACACTGTCTGCAATTGCTTATAACTCTGCTAAACTTTGTAGCTGTTTGGGATGAGAGTTTATTTTCCGGGCGTCTGTTTTAGGCAGTGTGTTCTGGATGTGATCATTTATCTCCCTTCTCTGGTCTTAGCTGTGAGCAACTCTGAGAAAAATGCTGTTTTCTTCAGGTCAATTATTTTAAAGTATATTTAACCTGTTCTTTGACATTCTAGCATTGTAGAGCTGGGACAGTGAAGCTTTTCAAGAGTGAATGACTAGGTTGAAGGTGGTGGTTTGTTTTTTTTTCCCTAATCAATAATCTAAATGTGTTTGACCAAGTTCCAAACCTTTGAATAAAACCTGGAGTTTGAATGTGGTCAGCAGGGACTTATTTGATACTACTGTCTTAAGTAATTTCATCTGGGAGTGAGGTTGGCAAGGGGATGGAGTGGAGAAGTATCACAAGTTGGGGAAAGAGGAACTGGGTGCAGATATTCACAAGGCTGGGGTGTAGATGTGAGAGCAGCTGTGCTAGATTAGGTCAAGGTACACCTAACCTGGCATCCTGACTCGGACAGTGGTCAAAGCAGCTGTCGAGGAAAGGGCAAGGACAAGCCAAGAGGGTAGTGCTACTTCCAGAGTGCTTGTTCAACCTCTTCAGCTGTGTTTCAAGGAAGCCAGAGGTCAGATCTTTTCATCTAGTGGTTGGATTTCTACTCTATAAAGCTTCACCAAGAGATGAAGATTTGCCAAGTGAGGAAGTATGAGGATTCTGTTTGTGCAGAGTGAGAGGAGGAGCAGCAGGACTTGGTAAAGTGGAGAGGGCGGTGCACAAAGGGCAGAAGCTGCTCAGTGTGGGCTAAGCGGGCATTACAGGATGTGGCTGCTGAGCAGCATCGCCCTTAGGCCTGAGATGGGTCAGGACTTGCTATTATTCTGGTGTCAGCAGAGAGCTGTGAAAGCTCCTAGCCAAGCATCTGTCACTGGTCCAGATGGGACTTTGCATGCTGCTTATGATACCAATTAGTCAGTTCAAGTGGTAGGGCCTTATGAGCTGAACATACAAGTTCGTTCTTCTGGTGAATCACGTAAAGGTAACAATACTGCGTTTCCCTCTTTTTAGCTTGCTTTGTTAAAAAGCCGGGGAATTACAAGCATTCTAGGCACTGAAGGAGTGTTCTTACGGCTGCTAAGTCAAGTGTTTATAACTGCAGAGCAGTTACAACACACTAGTGTGAAGGCTCCTGAAGGCTGCCTGTGTAATCCTGCCTCTGCCCCTGTGTACATAGGCATGAAGATGCAATCTGTTATTGTGTCGTTCCCGGATATTTTTCCCCGCAGGATCTGTTCTGTGTCTGGTATGCAGGGTGCACGGCATGCTCCACAAATAATAGAGTGCAAAGATGAACTCTGCCTGTGTGTGACATCTGGTCAAATTAAGGTTTCACTGACCTGATGTATCCTGCCTTCCCTGGGCCATACTCGATAATACGATGTCTCTCCTATGTAGTTTAGTAACTACATACATAAACAAATGTGAATAGGTGTGGTGTAGGTTGTCTACAGCATTATGCTGGGAAGAAGCAGATAGCATGAACTTGTTAGATGATCTTTTTCCTGGTCCTTCTAGGTGAATTCACTACAGTGCAGAAATTGTATCCCTCCATTGCTCACGTATTTCCAGCACTGGGAGCTCCCAGAAGAAGCCGAGGAGAGTCTCTGCTGGTTTTTGTGTCTGGACCTTCTTCCCCATGGAAGTGCAGGGTTGATGTGGGAAGCTATAGCTGGGACATGGAGATGCCCCATCCGTGCTGTTTTGCTGCAGTTATCAGGAGGGTGTGAACAAGCACCTAAGTTAGTCCCTGGGTGTTGGGAATTGCCAAGAGTAATTCATTAGGTGTTACAAAGGAAGTAAGCGTCTTACAGAAGGGAATGGATCAAGCCTTGGGAAGGTGCTGCTTTTTGACAGGTAGTGTTTCCAGGTGCGAGGGCAGCGGCAGCTGTGGGAGGAAGGATGCACATCCTGTATTTCCAGGCCTAGAGTTGTTTTTTTGGCTCTTCCTTGTCCCATTGTGTTCTTTTAATGTGCACTTGATGGGAGGAGGTTATGATGCCTGATGAGATGTGGGTGTAGGCGGCTGGAGGCATAGCAGACCTTGGAGGGGAGTTCATTGCTGGAGGCAGCATAGGGAGAGAGGTGATGGTGGCACTGGAGGCACGTGGTTATTAGGGTTGAGGGAGCTTCATGCAGCTGGCAGGGTGCTGGGAGCCTGGACTGCCAAGGGAGGGTTTGTCCCACTGTGGAGTGGGCGGAGAAAAAAGGGACCCTTTCCTTGTATGAGATCTGATCCAGACAGTAGCAGCTCAGCTGCAGTATGAAAATTCAGGCTTCTGTCCCACCTAAAATGATGCTTTTCCATGCCTCCTGGGTGGCCATGTAAAACAAAGGGAAAGCCAGTGCATCTGTGGGCAGCATGTTCCCTGCCTGTGGTCAGGATCTGACCCTGGGTCACTTGAACCAGTTCACTTTGGGAATGGGGAACCAGCAAGCAAATACCCATTTTACCCCAAAATAACGGGTTAAGTTTTTATGGGAACCATGCCAGCCTCCAAATCCCTTTGCCAAGCTGTGGGGATTACAGTTTCATTTTCCTGGGGGATTTCTCTCTTTTGTTCAGTGCCTTATTTTTTGCTTGAATACTCAAGCCCCCGTTCAGCCACAGATCTGCAAAGCCCATGATCTTGGCTGCTGCACAGCTGAAGGCAGGAGCCTCTGCAGCCCGGGAGCTGTAAGGCGGGTGAGCCCCGCGATGAGGTGGCTACACTTGCTGAAGAGATTTGTGTGCTTAGGCAGAGTCATTAGAAGCTGGCAGCACCTGCCCCTGGGAGCGATCAGGCTGCCGCAGGGGTGGCACACTTGCAACCAGCCTGGGGCAGGATGGAGCATTCACCAAAATTCCGGAAAAGTACTGAAGGGGCCAATGCACGCAACGCTGTGAAATGCTTTGTGGTGAAAGAGGGAGACCCAGTGTTCACATTTGTCATTAAATGTTATCCAGCTTCTTTCTTTTGAGGAGCAAAATTCACATTTCAGGCCGGAATGAAAGGGATTTTTTTTTTTTAATTTGGTTTTGTCTGTCTGCACTCTAAACTGGGACACCAGCAGAGGTTTGTATTTCCTTACTGGGACACTTGTGCAGAGCACAGTACTGGCAGAAATGTAACCTGTTCACTATGGAAAGTATTTGAGCAACTGTTTTATTGCATGCTGCCACCAGAATGCTGCAGTTATTTTGTGCCAGAAGTGCACAGCAGACTGCTGTAAGGAACAGGGAAACTGCTCATGTTTGTTTATTTTATCTCCAATACCACGATGCCTCATGGCACTGGCAGGGCTGAGGTCCAAATCTCAACCCCAACCAGTACATTTTCACCCATGGTAATTCTCCTGAGAAAAAAGTAGCATCTGTATCCACATAGACAGCTGAGCTGCGTCTGCTCCCTGGCCCTGTGGGGAAACGCAGGCTGTCTGGCTGTGTTTCTCCTCCTGCCTTCCTGAGCAGGGCTTTTTTCCTTGTGGATTTTGCTTGGTGTGTCTGCAGCTCATGCTTTCATCCCGAGTGCCCTGTTCTGTGGATCAGACCCTTCACAAAACGCAGAGCTGTAGGGTATGTGCAGCACACGTAGCCAGTGTGATTTGTGCCTCCGCGGAGATTCCTGCAAGCTTTTGAAGCTGATTTTGCTGATCTGATGGTGTGTGCAGTTTTGAGAATCACAAGTGAGCTGCCTGGTTGCACAGCTGATTGGAGACTGGTGATCCAAGGTGTTGGTACCACTGTGGGACTGGCAGACCCACACATACCATTCCTATGTTTTGGACTATCTGCTTAATATGATCTTGGAAGAAAGAAGAGCTATATATAAAGTATCTCCATCCTCAGTTATATGCTGTGTGTGCATTTTGTCTACTAGGTATTTAAAATATGATGCATGGTAGATAGTATGACAGAAAAGCAACACAACCTTATATTAGGAAGTGATTTGAATGTCTGGAAATTCCAGCCCTGGATGAAGGCTGAGTGTAGTAACAAATCAGTGTCCATGTTTTCCCTGCAGAGAAGTGTAAGTGTTCTTAATCAGAAAAGCACATGTGTTTTCCTGAGAGTTGTTTCCATTTGATAACAGGTCCAGTGTTGGGACATGGTGAGAATGCTATGTTCTTTCTTCATTCCCAGCCTCTCGGAGTGTAGCCTTGTTTCTTGCCTGCAGACCACCAGTGCTTAAGAGGACACCTTGCTTTCTTTTTCCCGTCTCAACCTCCTCTGCGGTGCTCCAGCTCCGGTTTGGTTGTTTGGATCTCTTACCCATAGCTCAGGACTGCTGCTCACCCCATCCCAAGTGCTTTTCTGGTGAAACAGATTTACTGCAAGGATGTACTGGTTATTTTTTGCTTTTAATATCTGGATAGGTAATTGAGGTTTCTTATTAACACTTTATTGGAAATTCTGTTGCCTTTTTTTTTTTTTTTGTCTTGGACCCCCTCTCCTGACAGATGGATCAGTCTTGCCTTTTATTGGTGGAGGTCAGGGCTGATCATTAAGCCAGACTCAGTATTTGGTGCACATGTGCATTTAGGCTAGGAAGTCCTCTTATATTAGTGATTCAGTCAACTTCATTGCAGTTTTTCAATTTATAGATGCCTAAAATCTTTACAGTGAAGTTGCAGATGTCTGGGAGCTCTGCACCCATGGGCAGCTCTGTAATGTGTTGACTCAGGCTTCTTAAATCCCTTTCTGTGTTTCAGCGGGTCACTCCCTAGAAACCACTAGCCTGCTGGGCTGAAATGACTTCTGCAGGACTGTTCTTGGGCTCTCAGCTGTAAGCAGCATGGAAACGGGTTAGTCTCCTCTTGGGAAGTGGGATTGAGGCAGGCTGCTCTTCTCTGAGACAAAAGCACCATCAGCCACCGGGTTGCTGCTGTCACTGCACACAAGAGCAGTTTATGTTAAATGTGACTGATGTTGAAATAAACCACACCTCAGTTCTCAAGTAAGAGTGACCTTTGGCAAGTCTGCATCAAAATAAATAAGGTGTGATTTTAGTTATTTTGAGTTGAGTTTCCTTGGAGACAGGCCTCTAGGAACTCCTGCTGCCAGTTCCTGTGATATTTGCTAGCATAACAAACAAAACTAAGAAAATTCCTCTCTTCTCCACAAAAGCATGAAATTTCACAGAAGTGCAATCAGCGTAACAGTTTGCCTTGTTCCTGATGTGCTCTTAAAGAGATGCTGAGAGGTTGTATGAAGACTGTAGGTCAGATTTTGCATGTTGTTTTGACTCCTTTTGACATGGGCTTTCTTGAACACAGCTGAAACTTCCTTGAAAAACGGTGGCATAAATAGGTTCCTTTGATGATCTCTTCCTGCATTTATGCAGGGGAATATCATGTTGCTAGAATACATGTCTGCTCCCCTGAGATGACCCTCGTCTGACTGGGGACCCCTGCCTGGCTGAAGTCAGCTGTTGTAGAATACAGCAGACCGAAGGCTGTGCTCACTTACATCAGGGTCAGATGCAGGGCAAATTGAATTTTTGAGAGACAGCTGGTTCCTGAAAATAAACTTCTTTTTAAGTGACCTGTGATTCACTTAAAATCGTATACCAGATGAAATCTACCCCAATTTTTTGTCTGGGTTAACTTTTTGGGATGGAAACCTTTCTGCCCTCAGAAGGGGACTAAACGATTTGTTCTGCCTTTAGAATCTGTTAATCTTTAAATGAGCCTCCATGATGTGCTGTAAAAAGCTAAAACAAACATTGCTGCACCAGTTAATCAACATTCCCTTGCATCTTGTTGGGAGCAGCGACGTCCACAATTTTGAGTAGCAGAGGGGTCACAGGGAAGACAGATTACATCTGTGCTGTGCAGACACAGTCCCCTGTGCATGGTCGTCTTTGACTCCAACGGGATGAAGCATAGGACAAAAATGCCCATGGATAGGGAGAGGGGATGGTCTTCCCCCTCTGCTTTGTAGGTGAGGTGTGGTGAGCCCTCCAGGAGCCCCAGTCCAGGTGCAGTGCTCACACAGCCAGGTTGTCGTGGGGACAGACTCTGGGCTTGCATCCCTTTAAAGGGTGTGAGGGACCATGTGACAGGTCAGGAACAACCCCAGCTTGTGTAGCATCAGCTGCTGTGATGCCTGAGGCTGTGACTAAAGATTCTCTTGTCCTCAGGGCCATATGCTGAGGTGCAGGGCCTGGGCAACGCCCCTCAACTGTCCTTATCTGGACCATCCTTACCTCTCTGCACACACCTGCCACAGCCACTTGGGTCATTGAAAAATGGACTGAGGAGCTGCATCTGGTGTGAATAACAAGAGAGAAGCCGCAGCTTCACGCTGCAAATCCTTAAGACCTGCCCTGCCTTGAGGTCAGGGGTCAGACACCAAGTGTGGGGATGGCATGGGGGTGAGGGGTTTGTGTGTGCCCCTCCTGGGAGGGCATTGCTGTGTCTTACTTCCCGTGTTTAGTGCTCAGCATAGCAGGAGACACAGGTGGAGTGTCCCCAACCACATCGTCTCTGCCTGTCCCACCAGCTGTTGTTTGTGTCTTTTGGGGGGGCGATTGCTGTCCAAGCTGCATCAGTTGGGCAGCAAACATGAAGTGCTTCCTTTTAAGTCTAGCAGCATGTAGATAACTGTATTAGTGAGGGAGCTGGAGGCATGGGGTCGCTTGCTCGTCTCCTCACTGCCTCTGCTTGGGGTGACATGTCATGAATAGTGTGAGGGACATTGGAAGGGGAAGCTTCTGGCCAGGTATGTGCTTGCTTCATGTTGGTACTTCAGGGTTATTCTGGAGCATGTGTCCTGGGCTGATGGATGCTCTGCAGGGGAAGGAGGTGCCATTTCTCCGGTGTTGTGATATTTCCAATGTGCTTGACATTGGCAGGGCCAGAAGAAATTCCTGCCAATAGTAGCAGTTTGTGTGAAAAAAGCCTCTTTTGTTTTCACCAAGGAATTCCCTGAAACAATCTTTGCCTCTGCATGCCTGCAAGAAGCCAGATAATGGCTTGCTGAGAGCAGTGCTGTGGAAACCAGTGTGTCTATACTTGGCAAAAGAGAATGACTTTTCAGCAAGAACTTGTTGGTTGGGGCCCAGGAAGATGAGGATTAGCTGACTTGGAGCCTGGCTGGTCTCCCTGCTCTGGTAGCGTGCCCTTCCCTCCCCTGGCCTGAGACACCAGGGAGGTCTCAGTGCTGCATGTACGTGCTGATGGAGCAACTGCTGGGGGTCAACTGCCTGGGGTCAACTGCAGCAAGGATTCAAGTTACGAGAGACAGCAGGTCTAAATACGGACAGTCTGGTCTCTTTATAGCTGTAACACAACATATTTCAAAGTTATTCATAGATCTTGTTCTAACACTTCTTCAGAAGTCTGACATGATGCCTGCTCAAGTGTCATACTCTGTTTTGAAGATAAGGTGCATTACTTGTGCATTGTGACAAAGCACAAGCAGTGGCACCAGATCATTGTCAAGTTCAGTTCTCAAACTCAGCTTACAATTTAAATTTTCCTGGAGTTGCTTTCTTTCTCATTCCAGCTTTACTAACCTCTCGCTAACTTGAAACACATCCTAGAATTTAAATCAATTCCAGGACGTAATCCTGGGAGCAATGTAAATTTTTGAGAATAAGTTTGGTTTGTAACTTAAGAAAGTGACTTTTTTTCTTTGAAAAATAGGAAGAAATGATCCCAAGTAGGATCATCCCTAGTGATGAGGCCATTGGCCTCAGCAGTTGAAAAATGGAGCTCTACTAGCTCATGCTGGCTCAGATCCTGGCCCCCAGGCTTTGTTTGACTGGTTTTGTTCAGCGTGTATTGATATAATTTATTGAAATTATGGCATAGTCTTGACAGCCTTCAGCAATTTTTTAAAAACTTTTTCTTTTCTCTTCTCCATGCAAATAATGTATTGTCTTCAAACTCTGCAAACAACCATGGAAGTATTTACTGCTTATCCTTCAATTACTTGTAGTAGTAAATAGTATTTAATCCTTCCTGCTTTTCCCCTCTGTCCCCCTACCCCATATCAAGTCAGTTTAATGTCTCAGTGTTGCTCTGATTAACAGTGTCTCTTATGCCTGACCGGTCTCACGCTCACTGTGCTTCCATTGCCAGTCCCGCAGTGTGGATAAACAGCACGCTGTAATCAACTATGACAAGGAGAAGGATGAGCACTGGGTGAAGGATCTCGGGAGCTTAAACGGGGTAAGTACCAACCCTCCCAGCTGGCAGGGGCGGCCTCCGCTGTGCTGAGTCTGCAAGCGCTCCTGCACTCACTGAACCCTGCTCTCAGACCCTTTTGGGTCACTGCAGCTGTTGGCATGAGTTAAGCCAAACATGCATAATTATTTGCAAGGCCCGAGGTGGAGGTCATGTAGCATCTCATCTTGGGAGGGGGAAGCTTTGGTGAATATTGTATTTCTTTCTCCCTGTCTACTGGTGTCCTTGCAGAATGCTTCAGGGCTCACAAAATCATAAAGCCTCTTGCAAAAGGGGAGGAAATAAATTCAGTTTCATATTGGGGATGTTAACTTTAAACTGGTGGAGATTTTGGAGCAGCTGTTCAGCATGTGCAGGGTGACCTTTTGGTGGTTCGATTGTCAGTGCATAGAGTGATTTATGGGATGATGAGACATTTAATTTCTTTGGGGAGAAACTACTTAAAACCACCTCTTTTTTAAATAATAAAAATTGCTCTTTTGCCTGCCTTGAGCCTGGTTTGCATGAAGACCGAGGAATAATTTGAGCACAGAAGAGGGAACTGAGCCTGACTGAATCTTAACCCTTGCTCTGGTCCGACTCATGCAGTGGTGTTAGGCACCTGAGTTCCATGATATTTAAATACACCGCTGTTGTTAAAAGTGTTCTAGTGACATAGCATGCCTCTGTTTTGGCAGTTTCTTCATACAAGTGGAGCTATTCCTCTGCTGGAGCAGGCCTAAGCTAGATTCACATAATTGTCTTCCCAGTGAGGGTTTTACTGCAGCCATTGTTTTGGACTTAGAAACAGAAGCCCTCCACCATCACAACCATGAAACCGCAAGACGAGCCCAGAAATTTGTACAAAAACAGTGGCTGAAGCAGCCCTCAACCATTCTGCCTCTTCTGCCATCTGAACACAGCAAGAATGAGTGCTAATCCTTCTCAGCCTAATAGCCGAAGGCACAGAGCCCTGCTGAAATGGGAATATTTCCAGGAACTGGTCTGGACTCTAGCTGGATCCCTGGTTCAAAACCTGTGGTATTTAACTCATGGTGGCAAAATAGCAGCTGAAGATTCTGCTTGCAAGGGAGGGAAGGCTTGTGCCACTAATAATTTTCTATCTTCACATGCTAAAGCATATGAATTTACAACATTTTAATAGTAGATTTATGCTTAGAGAGGCAATGGAGTAAAAGGAGTTACAGCGGTGCCTGTCTTCTGCAGCTGATTAAACACTTCTATTGAAAAAGACTGTTGTGGTCATACCAAATTCTGCATGCAAGAAACATGTCTTTGTTTGAAAATTGTTGCAAAAACTTGTTTTCCTCTCCGAAACAAAAGAAATCACTTTTGAGGACCTTGATTTTAAATCCATTTTCAGAATTTCCTTTTATTTTGTATTTAACTTTGAGTAGTCAGCAATGCTTTGTATAGCTTTGCTGGATAATCTGGTTCATATTAATTGTCAAAGCGTTTTGTATTGTTTTGATGATAATTTTATTATTGTTTTTATTATAATTGTAATTGTTTTTATTCAGGTAATCCTGCAGTCTCTATTCAGAAGTTTTTGTTTTTAAAGATAGCATTTCTGTGTGCATTAAGCATTTTACTGAGGTTATTTTATCTGAAGTAACCATGGACAAATAGGTAACTATCAAAATGGGTTCTTGCAGACTTTTGCTTTGAAGAAAATTCAGCAAGCAAGTATTCCTGTTCCAGATGAGACTGTTGTGGGTTTTTAAAATATTAAAAACTTTAATGCAAATTGGAATTCTGTGCCTTTTAACTAGCTTCAGTGTTTGTATTCTGAAATTACAGGCCTGTTTCCCAGCTCTTCTGTAAATTGCCAGGAAACTGGGGGCTGTTGTCTGAGAGGTTCTAGTTTCCTACTCTAGCATTTATTTTTCCTCTGTAGTTAATGCTAGGTCTTATCATGCATGTTTGGCTTGGCTGAGGTGAGAAGGCAGAAGGAAAAGACTGTGCTGCAGTCGTGAAAACATGTAAATTGATTTTCTGGCATAATTTTGTTTCCTCAGCTGCATTTGCATTAATGGTACGAAGCCCCAGCAGCAGGTTCCTGGGCTGAGAGGCTGAGTGAATCCCACCTTACCAAGCAGGGTGACTCCTGGTGTCTGACTGCCTCAGATCCAACTGTGGGATTGGCTAATCCCCGTCAGCATCCTAGGGCTTCTTCAGCCCCTTCTTATTTTTATTTGGCCCAGATCATTGCAAAAGTACATGGGTTTATTTGTGAAAGATGTCCATGCATGCTTGATTTGATCCTTGGTTGGTCTGTGAGAATTGTTTCATAGTGGATCCCCTCAGAAAGCAGAGACATCAAAGACATTTATTCACAGCTGTGAAATACATTTCTTGTACCTTTAGACGGATGTTTCTTTTGGCCTCAATTAACTGCCTGGGGCATGGGAAAAAGGAGTGTGTGAATTTTTAGCACAAATGGTTTGGTTATCTTGGACAGTGTGGCCTCAGGTGTCATGGTGATGCTGCTGCAATTTTTTTTTCTCCATTTCCCCGTGCATTTTCATTTCCCCTTCCTCTGTGATAGGCTTTGCTTGTTAAATTATCAGGCCTTGGGGCTGACACCAGTCTTGTTTGCCATCCAGCAGAAAGCTGATTCCTAGCTCAGTAATTAAGAGCATGAGTTGCAACCGTTTGCTGGTTGAGATGGGTGTAGGAGAGCCGAGAGCATTTGAAGTTCCTCACTTCAGGCACCTCATTTACCTGTTCAAGTCGGGGACTGAAATTGCATTTGCAGTTGGTGCAAAGGTAAATCTCCCTAGAAGTCCCTTCACAGCACCTTGCTTTGAAGCATAATTGGTGTGCTCTGACTTGCCCATGGGAGCTACTTGCTGGTGTTGATTTTTCCAGGGAACTTAGCTCCTGGCTCCTGCCTTGGTGCTGGCACACCCTGAGTATGTGCAGTGCCATCGGGAGACAGATATGGGTGTCCTCCAGTACCACTGTCCCTCTGAGATCCATCACCCTGATACCCTCAGTCAAAACCTATTCCTGTGCTTCTCTCCTGCAGACATTTGTCAATGATGTGAGGATTCCTGACCAGAAGTACATCACTCTGAAACTGAATGATGTAATTCGCTTCGGCTATGATATCCTTTCTGAAGAGGATTTGGACTCGGGCTTTGTTTGGGTTTTGTGCTGTTCGCTGCATGAAGAGGTACCAGGGCTAATTGTGACTACTGGGTAAGGTGTTTGTTTTCCCTCTTGGAGCCTTTGGATGGATCATAAGCTTGTGTTTCTCTACCGTGAACCTGATTCAGAGCACGTTAATCATGGTGCCTGCTTTTTCATTGGACTTTGGATCAGGCCCTGCACTGGCAGTAGTGACTGTGGAGGTGCCTCTTCAGTCTCCTCCCAAGGAAGGGTTGCATTTTTTTGTTTTTATTTGGGTGGCAGCTGTAGATGGTACCAGCCAGGAGCAAACATAGTTCATATGTTTTTGTATGAACTAACATCTTCCTATTTTTTTTCATTCAACTTGCATTGTTTTGTTAGTAATTTCACCCAGATGCTTTCTTTCAGGGAATTTTCAGGCCTTCAGCCTTCAACATTTAGCTGTTGGAGCTTGTGGTCAGACCCTTGACTCTCTATTGATTAAAGTTTGCCCGTGCAAATTGCTTCTGCCACAAAATGCGAGAGTAAATCTTTCTTTAGCAATAGCACATTCCACCTCTAGCAAGGGAAGCTAGGTTGCAGTTACTGCTTTATTTACAGACCACAAATCCTGCTGGTGTCTGCTAAAACACCTTTGCTTTCATCCCTTTCCTTTTTTATCCTGATGTGACTGTATGACTGGCTATAAGCATGGATGTTGGCATGCCTTTCTGAGCCTGCAGAGCAATAATGGTAAGTAGAGGCTCCTATTGCTGTCTTTTCGTGTAATCTAATATTTTTTTCACTTTTTTTCAGTTGCTTCTATCTGCCAAACTTTGCCCACTCAAGCTGAATTTAGAAGTAGCAAGTGCCTTCTGCAGTTTTTTTTTTTTCTTTTCTGGGAAAATGGCAGTTAAAACAGTCCAGACATTTCTGAGAATAGAGGCAGGGCATTTGGTGGGGGGAAATGTTTGGATGGAAAACTCTTGTGCATCCTTGATCCTAAGGCCACATTCTTCTGCCTTTTGCTGTCCCCGTGATAATCTGTTTGTGCTTGGCCATGCTTTAGCCCTCATAATATTCCAAACCTTGAGCTTCACTGGTTTTCCAGGGAGCTGGGTACTTCAGATCTCAGCAGTGACAGTGCCGGAGCACTCATTGTTGCAGCCAGGATTGCTTAAACTTACGTGTGTGCCATCCTGGATCTGCAGAAAAAGAGGGTTTTCTGGGCCACATGTAAGATCATACTTGGGTCTTGGTCACTGTCATCTGGGATCTTGTCATTAGAGGTGGTATCTTGCTGCACACGTGATGAAATCTGTTACAGTCCCATAGGCAGTCTCAGTTACAGCTTTTCTTAACTTGGCAAATGTTTTTTTTGATGTAGCTACTTATGTATGTTCTGGTCTCTTGATGTGTGGGGAAATGCACAAAAGACTTGCTGTGAACTCCAGTCCTGAGAAGGCAAAACTCAGTGCCTGGAGCACAGGCAGGTTTTAATGGTTGTGATACAGGTTTAAACTTTTTATAGAAACCAATTCTCAGCAATGAGCAGCTGAGTTGAAGTATTTAGTCCTGCAGCCCTTACATGGATATTCAAGTGAAATGAATGATTACACTTAAGAGTTGGAGAATTTATTGCCCTCAGCAGGAAAATTTTTAAGAATGTAGGTTTTAGAGTAATCTTTGTACTATGTACTATAGCTATGGCAGCTATAATGTCTTCCTCTCCTTTGCTGCTTCAGTGCCACTCTGTTTAGCAGAGCTTTCTGTGCACACTGCGGTCAGCTTGGTGTGGATGGCAGCATCTCCTGAGGTCTCCGAGTCAGCTGTGTCCCGTTGCATGAGAGCATTTCTCTTTTCCATTTACAGTTTCACTTACAGGCTGTGCAGAGTTTCCCTGCTAGGCCAGTATCACTTGGTTTATTTTTAGTCTAACATTTTCCATCTTTCCTTTTTCCTCCTCTTTGCTTTCTGCTGATTGGGTTGTTCATGATGACATTCCAGATGCTAGCTTTTTTTTTTTTTTTTTTTTTTAATACAGCATTGCTGAGGATTATTGCCTGGGCTCAACCATGTGCATGCCTCCCTTCCTAAGAGGTCACAGCAGCTCATGACCTGATTTACTTTTCATCTAGAAAACTGCAGTGACTGAAAGGCCTTGTCAGGGCAAGAGAGCACCGTAGTCCCAAGCATTTGGACAAGGAGCTGACCTCTGCTGCTCCCTTATCCAGAGTGTGACTGGCTTATCTTGGCCAGGATACTGAGTGGTCTGCCTGAAGCTGCCAGCCAGGTGGAGAGGAGCAGGGTGTGAGCTGAGCTGGGGCTCTGGTTGCTCCCCCAGGTCCTGCACAGAGTTGCTGGTGCTCCTCCAAGCTTCTCCTGCTCAGGTCCCCATGTCTGCTGCCCCTCTGTTGTCATGGGTCTGGCCAGCAAATGTGATTGCACACAGTGTCACAAACTAGGCGCGACAAAGACTGTGCTGGGCTGCAGCACAGGCAACTTTTACTACCCTGCATAATTTAAGATTTTCTGGTTTTATGATCCTGCTTTCGTTTTGTGACTAAATGCTAGGTTTCTCTGTCCATCCAATTCCTTTGTCTTTCCCTTAACAAGTTCCTGTACATTCGAACATGTATGTCCTGGAACAAATTCAACACAAAGTCCCAGAAGAAGCATTAAAGGTAAGGGTGGCTGGGTGTGGTGTATATATATATATATTTATTTTTTTTTTTTAATTTAAGTACTCTAGTGATGGTCAAGCAGAGTGAAATATTAAAATACTCTTGATGGCAGTGAGATGTTTCAAAATGTGAGACTCTCCTTGGATGTGGACTTAATAAAACCCTCCTTTGAGGAGAGATACATTTCCCAGTTATCTCAGTTCTGTTCGGTCCTATCCCTGTGCTAACATGTAGATCAAGTTATTTGTGTTTCATGACTGCCAAAAAAAAAGGTTACTTAAAGCTGTAACATGTTAAAGAACAACCAGCACAGGAATTTGTGGGTGAAGCACAGCAGAACTTACTCCCTCCCAGACGGGGAGCACAGATGTCTTTTCTGAGCATGGTGACTTAGGCCAGCTCCACCACACCTCCTCCATCAGGCTGAAGTTTGCTTAATTTATTCATGTGTACCATCTCATTTTTGCCTTCAAGCTCCCAATTTTTACTTACTGAGCAGTCAGTCCTCTTACGAGTGAGGTGTTTTTTAAACACTGTTCAGTAGCAAGTAAGAAATATTCAAGCATCCTCTTATCTAAGGCAGAAAAGCAACCCCCTCTAGGCAAGAAAGCTGTATTGTTCAGCTGTGGGACTGGGCTATCAGTGCCATGCATCAGCTCTTGGCTAGCAGATACTGCCTTCTTAGCCCTGGTTCCGTGTTTAGGACTTGGCAAGGATAGGAAATCTAACAGCTAGAATTGGGCAAATGATACATTGAACTTACTCAGGGATAATATGGATGGATTCACCCTTTTATTAATTTACTTGTAATAAACTAACTTCTAAATAGCTCATTTACTGTGTTAATATGGAATCTGTTTTAAGGTAGAATCACTTTGCTAGCTGGAGAGAGGGTTTGGAAAAAATAATTAAAATAGATTCCAATTGCCTCTGCTGAGAAACTGAGATAATGCAGATGAGCGCCCTGAAATAATTTATTATGTTCCTTTAAGAACAAAGGGGATTTCGGGATTTGAATCCCGAATGGAAAATGGCCTGAGTTCTGATTCTTCTCAGTTTATTCTTTAAAGGATTTTCTGATTAGTTATTTTGCAGAGCTAAGTCACGGTGACCTTCTTGTGTACTAGAATTGTCACTTAATGGCTTCCAAATGGGGTATTTCTGCTGTGCTGTAGCTTCTACTCAGGTGTGCATGCTTTTTGTTGAAGGACACAGCTGCAGTACAGTCTTTGGGTGATCTGTTGGTGGGGAAGAGGGCTTCACTGCTGCTTGTGTCTCTGCAGCATGAGAAGTACACCAGCCAACTCCAGATGAATTACAAAGGCACAGCCATGAAGAGGGCGGAGCAGCCCATGGAGCACGGCGTCTACACAGAGTCCCCACAAGCAAAGCTGGAGAAAGGAGAGAGGAAAGCAATTACAGGTACCTGCTTGGGAACCAGTTAATCAGGATTCTGAACAAAGTGCAGCTTGAGCCCTGTGCTGGGTGATGATTCTGACAATAGAGTCTTGTGGGTTGCATGTGGGAGCAGTTCTGGAAGGATCATCTTTTTAAATCCCTGGAGTATTCAGACTCTTGGTTTTTGGAGATTCAGCCTCCAAAAAAAAATCAGCTGATGTGATGGCTCCTACATGCCTTGTCGCTGTGTGTGTTCTGGAAAACCTGTGGGCTGAGCAGGTTTGGTAAGTTCTCTGGCACCTGTCTGGTCTATTTTTAATTTCCTAATCGTGAGCTGGTGTTTGAACAGAGAGGGTGACTCAGAGTAGAAAATGTATGGCTGCTGTGGCGTGGTGCTGGCAGGCAGGCAAAGAAGCAGCAAGCCTTTCTTTCAGAAAACCCTGGATGGTTTTAAATGGCTGTATTTCCTAATGTGCCAGTATGTGGGATTGAAACCGACTGCCAGACTGGGAGATGTTTGCTTCAGGTTCACTGTTCCCCAGCTTCAAACCTTTTCTATTTGAGATATTCCTTCTGTTCTCCATTTTGTTACCAACTGCTGCCTTCCTTTAAAGACCCTTTGTCAAACTTGATTCCTCCATGTTCCCCATTACGGTTTGCCAAGACCTCCCTAGCAGTCTTGTCTCACCCATCTCACCCAAATTCCTGCTTCGTGTGTGTACTGTCCTGATGGGTCTCTCCCCAGTTTTGCTCAGGTATCAGTTCATGGCTTTCTGGAGCTTGCTGGTTCATGGGAGGAACAATACGGTTTTAAAGCATACTGTTAACATGATTAATAGTGGTGGTCTTGTGGCTCCAGTATGGAAGAGCAATTGGAAAGCTTTAGGGTTTAACATGGAGAGTTGCCTGCTCTCTGTTGGAAGAAGAGTCAGGGAGGTGAATGGAGGGAAGGGGATGGGCAGGTAAAAGAGTGAGGTAAACATCTTTGGTGAGGTTACCTAGAGACAGGTACAGCAGCTTTCTAGAAAAATGTACAGCTTTGGGTAAATCTCTTAAGGCTTCATGAGAACTAATTGGGGTGGGTTGATTGACCTTAATCTCCCGTGTATTGTCCTTAGGAAAATCCTGGTAAGCTGACACAGTGCACTAAAACAGTGTGATGTTCCTCCTTGGTCTCCTCGCTGTCTCCAGCTTGTGCTTCCCCACATGCACCCGTGTGCCTGACTCCCGTTTTTTGCACCAGAAAACCTTTCTTTGTGTTGCTTTGGCTGTGGCTGTGTTTGGGACTGAGCCTGACAAGCGTGAATTCAAAGGGATGGAATTGTGGATGATTAAGTGTGACACTGGGGAGGGTGAGAAGAGGTGAACCCCACTGGGGGAAGAGCTCTCCAGCTGCCTTTCAAGGGGCAGGAGGTTCTTGGAAAGCATTGGCAGTAACTGGAACCATTTTATGTTTGCTACTGCATGGTTCCATGAACACTCTGGTTTTTATTCTTGCCACCTTCCAAAATACACTCTCATTGATTTTAACCTACATAGTGTAAGCACTTGATATTCGGAACACCTTCAAAGCCAGGACGTTGAGTGACTCTTCAGGAAGGTGACCCGTTTCTCTAGCCTGTGATTTGCAGACCTGCATTATTTAGTGGGCACAGACCAGAGGTCTAAGGCAAAACGGGCTCTGTGTTCTTGCTGGGGACCAGCACTGAAGTATGTCACATGCAGTGGGACTGATGGGCAGAGCTAAAAAAATCTGTAAAGTGTTGCTAACCTCACTGAACGATAGAGGAAATCAGGGCTTTTTGTTTGAAGTATTTTGCTGAATTGGACTGAAGCCTGTGGAAGCAAGAGAGGGAGCATGAGCATTAAATGAGTACCTCGCTCTCCCAAAAGCATCCCTGTCACGTGAGCAGAATGATCAGTGGGTCCTTTCTCATCTGCGATGTGACTAATTCACCTTGTCCTCAGCTGCACGCATGCACCGTTTCTCCTCGGCTGCTGGGAGGAGTGGCAGCAATTTGAAATGATTAGTGAAAAGAAGAATGTAGTGTTCTTGAGGGGAGTGGGCTTGCTTAGAGGCAGCAGAAAGAGGCTTTAGGGAAAGAGCTGTTTTGCTAAGCCTGTAGGTATTTAGGAATTTGCATTGACTAATTAAAGCAAGTTCTGGGCTGACAAAAGCCTTTAGAGGGATCGGTTCCCAGGGCCCGGGTGGAAAAGAGGCAGAGGGAATGCAGGCTTTCAGGGAAGAAGTTTAACAAAACAATGTGAACAATTAGAGCTGCTTAGAAATGGGAGGAGGTGAGGGGCTGAGGATAAAGGGATCCAGGGGTGTGAATGGGAAACAGTCAATTTAGTCTTCATGCTGTTGAACTTGCAGCTTTTGGGTGTATGTTGCCTGTAAGCAGAAAATCATCAGTCTGTGAAATGTCTGAAGCAAGGAGCTTGGTTAATCCTATGGGATGGAGATGGCTATGAATAAGTGTCCACAGTTTGGCTACTTAATGCTAAAAATAGCTATTAGCTCTCATGTCTAAAGCTTTAAGTGATCAGGAAGCCAGGTAGAGCCTTGAACTGAGCAGATTTCAAGATGGTTACAATCCCTATTCCCATCTGTTACTACCTGAATCGAGGTACTTGATAAAATAAGCTACTTTGTGGTCTTCTGTTCTCAGCACATAGTTAATCCTCAGGCTGATCTTAATTTTTTTGTTTTTTCAAAGCTGCCACAGCCTGATGGGACTAGGTAACCTCGAATCCGATGACTAACCTCTGAATAACTGCTGCAGGCCTGAGTTTCCAGGGGTGGAGGCTGCTTGCAGTGTCCACTTGAAATGGGCATCATCACTTGCAGGAGTAGGACCAATTGCAGGAGCTTCTCCTGGCATCTGTGAAATAGGTTGGCTCACCAGGTTAGCGTCCGTGTCATTAGTAAGTCCTCTCAACAGAGTGGACCACTTGAAAGGCTTGCTGGTGTCCAGGGCTGAGGTCAGCAGGCAGCGAGGATAGAGGCAGTGGGAGCTGTGCCCAGTTGTGAAGTGGTTTCCATGGTCTTTGGCTGCTTTCCCCGTGAGATCATGGCAATAGCTATTTAGACACACAGCTCTACCCTAGCCTTTAATTTAAGGGAGTGGTGTTGTATCTGCTTTTTTGCCTGAACTAGAGTGGTGGTAACTGCAGCATGTTTAAGGTTTGACCATGTAATTGATACAAATAAATCTGTGATTATCAGCCTGATTGGAAAGTCCCTGGGATCCGTATATGTTCACAGCAGGTATGAAAGACCAGGGCTTAGATTAGCCATGCACATATGAAATAAATAGTGTGGCAAAGAGTCAGAGAATTGCTTTATGATTATTCCTAGTAGGAATAGGTCTGAATTCTCTACTTTTGGAGAGGAGTTAAAAAGCAGAGATGTAAGGAATTAATTTTAAAATGTTGTAGCTAGATCGTCTTTTTTTTCCCCTAAGGCCTCTGCTGAAAGAAGCCTACTCCACATCTTCTGGAGATGGACATTATTGTTATTAATAATGAATCAAAAACAGTTTGACTTAAAGCAAGCTGGATTTCTCATGCTTTTGTTATGACTTGCAGTAGAGAGCTTCAAAGCTGCGTGTGCTTCTGTGAGCAAAGAAATTTGCTGTTGCTGACTGTCTCTCTCTCGTGATGGTGTGAAGCTTTTTTGAAGATTTGGGCAAAGCACAGCCCTCAGTCCTGTCCTGACCACAGGGGACACCTTCAAGGTGTCCCTTTGTTTAGTGGGAGCTGTGTGCTTGTCTTGAAAGCTCTTCTTCCTGCTTGATGATGGAAAGCAGCTTTAACACAGTATTTCTCCTTTGCCTTTCATCACCCAGACTGTATTTTTGGTTGTGCCCTTGTGTTCTGTGTGATTCACTTCTTCATAAGTACACCCTTTGTATTGACATGTCTCATTCTCTCTTTTGGTGCCTCTCCTTCAGATGATCAATAGTTCTGTATTAATTTAACAGGCCACGTTTTTGTCAGACTGTTAAGCAAATGGACTTCCCTTGTTCTGTGCTAAAACAGCCTTCATTTTTCCTTTTGAGTGACTGCCCCAAAGACTGAAATCCAGGAGCAGAACATGTGTATGTCAGTGGTCTTCCCTATATTCCACCATCACTGGTAGCTCAGTTTTTGTCTGGCTGAGTGCTTGTGCTGACCTCAATTCAGTTATCTAAAAGGATGGTTTTCGGGCTGCCTGCCTGAATTGATGAGCCAAGAAATATGTCTAAATGAATTGGCACCATCTGGGCAGCCTGGCACAGAGTGGAGAGAGGTGGTAACGAGCTGCCATCAATTGGAGGAAGTCTCATGTCATTAAAATAACTGAGCGGTTCGTTTTCATTGGTGTTCCTCCCTCCACTGCTGGCTTGAGCAAGCCACAAATTTCTCTGTTCTCGCAAGAGCATCCATCTTGCACTAAAAGAGAGTAGACTGGAGGTAGCTTCAGGGTGTTTTGCATGTCTCAGGACACAGGCAGACATGCTGCTCTGGATGCTGCAGGTTCAGGTTGAGGTTGCTACCCAAAATGGATCCCAGCTGGTGAAGAGTAAAGCCCGCTGGCACAACTGCATGTGTAGCTGCTCCCTGGCCCACTTCTGTCACAGCCATCTGTTTTAGCTGCCTTCCCATCGTGCTTTTTTTTCCCTCTCCCCTTTTTCTACAGTATTGTTGTGTTAGAGTTGGAGCTGGGAGAGGTGTCAGTTGTGCTGGCAAATTAGAAGGGACAGAAGCTTCTGACATGAGCAGGGCAGCAAATTCATGTAGCTCTTTGTGCTGGTTTTGGCTGGGGTAGAGTTAATTTTCTTCCCAGTGGCTGGTATGGAGCTGTGTTTTGGATTTTTGCTGAACATGGAGTTGTTAATATAGAGATGTTTTTGTTATTGCTGAGCAGGGCTTACACAGAGCCAAGGCCTTTTCTGCTTTCCATACTGCCACGCTGGCGAGGAGACTGGGGCTGCATGGGAGGCTGGGAGGAGGCACAGCCAGGACAGGTGACCCAAACTGACCAAAGGGATATTCCAGACTGTATCACATGCTCAGTGTATAATATCGGGGGAAGAAGGAGGAAGTGGGAGGGGATGTTTGGAGTGATGGTGTTTGTCTTCCCAAGTCACTATTACGTGTAATGGAGTCCTGATTTCCTGGAGATGGCTGAACACCTGCCTGCCCGTGGGAAGTGGTGAATGAGTTCCTTGTTTGGCTTTGCTTCTGTGTATGGCTTTTGCTTTCCTTACTAAACTGTCTTTATCTCAACCCATGAGTTTTCTACCTTTTACCCTTCTGATCCTGCTCTTGGGGGAGCGAGTGAGTGGCTGTGTGGGGCTTTGCTGCTGGCTGGGGTTAAACCACAACACTCTTCTGAAGTCACAGAAATGTGGCTCAGGATCTGGCTGCTTTCAGCAGTAGCCAAGAATGACGGTGACTGTGTCACTTGACTATGTTATTCAAAATGCAAATTAATATGAATGCTCAGTGGAAACATTAATTGCTCTTAAAATATTGAAACTGTCCCCAAATAGCAAGATACTGACTCCTCAGCTTTCCATCTGTGCTTTTTGCAGTTTTAAAATGAAGTTCCAGTTTATTGTGGAGGCTGGGAGAGGAAAGGAATGAAACCCCACACACACAAATGTGCAGCTTTGTCACAGATGCTGTAACAGGCATTGCAGGTGGGGCCATGTGAGCTCTGTGTCATGGGGCATGAGGAGCCTTCTGTTGCTGTGCAGTGAGTGCAGTGCAGTGTGTTCTTGATGGCTCCAGATCTTTGCACTCTGGCCAACCTGGTGCACTCTTTTTAGGTGTTCCTTGACCTACCCTGGGGTTTTGACTATGTGCTACCTTTTGTCAGAGGGCCAGTTAGGGGAATTTCCAAGTACCTGTTAGGGCCCAGGGAAATTTGAGACAGCAGAGGAGCTGGCTCATTATTCTTTATAAATCCTTTTTTTCCCCCCTTCAGCTTCAATTGCAATCCCAGAGTTCCTCATCAACAGAAAAGGTCTGACCAGAAGTCTGACTTACTCCCCTGGCTGCCTTTTTTCCTGTAGTAGAAAAGCTCCTGGGTGACAAAGGCAGAAGCTCCTGTGTTCATACACAAATGGGACACAGATCTTGGAGCAGTTTCTGGGAAGACTTCTGTACTGTAGACTGGGTGTGAGCTCTCTTAGCTCACTTCTGCGCCTCTGGGCACAAAATTGCCTCGGAATAGATCACTGGCATCTTCTAGACTAGGGGGCCTTTGGGATCCCTTTGGGGCTGGGATATGCTGGAGGCTGCTGCTGTAATGAGGGAACTCCTTCCAAGATGCAGGCGGTAACAGCACCCATCCTTGGGAAAGATGCTGCTTGTGCAACAGTTGAGTGCAGGTGGTCTTTGCATTTCATCTCTAGGGTAGTTGATCCCTCTAGGCACTAATTGCCTGAGACATAACTGGCTTTTGCTAATGGATTTGTGTTAAAGTGTTGATCTCTTTCCCCTGGCTTCCCCCAGATAGCTGCTTCTTGGCCATCGACCCTAAGATCTGTACTGCAAGTCAGAGGGTAGTAATCCATTGTGTGCCCAAAAGAAGTGCCTGAAGTTGGTGGAGCAGATCCTGCATGGTTGGGGTGGGGTCTAGTGGGCAAGTTACAGCATGAAAAGAGGATGGTAGGTTTCTGCTGGGCTGTGTGACAGAAGCTCTCAGCCTAGCAGAAACCAAACCATCCACTGGAGTGCCTCTGTTCACTGGCAACCTTGTGAATAGGTTTTTGAATTTTTTTCTCCCCCCTCTCCCATGGGTGGTTTAAGCTTCATCAGTTATGAAACATATTGCTTGGCAGTTCCAATTTATCATGGTGAGAAATGCTTCCTCCTTTGAACTTTCAAAGGCCGCCTACATAATAGGAACATGGTTTATCTTCCACGCACCCTAGGCAGGGAGGAGAGTAATACTTTCAGCCTCTTTTGATCCTCAGTGTGAAGGGAGGCTGCGTGGTTAACTTTGAAACACGAAGAAGGTCTCTTGAAAAGGGCCTGTGGGCTGCATCTGTAAAGAAAAATTTTTGCTTGTGGACTGTCAATGTATGAGCTTATATATCTGGAATGATTCTAGAAAAAAAATATCTGAAGTAGTGGCCACTGGGTCTGTGTAGCTTTAGAAACAACTAAAATCAGGCTTCTTTTTTAATTTGAGTTATTTAATTCGCCTTCCTCTCATGACTTCCCTTATGCTAACGACTGCTTTCTGTCATGTCTCTATTAAAACAGGAAATGCAAAATTGCAGGACTGTTTGAGAGCTGCTTTGCACAGAGCAGTGTGTGGTTTGAAAACCACAAGCCGAGCAGCAGCTGGCAGTAGAAGCCCAGCTATGGCTCTGGAGCTGGAGCCAGCGTTTAAGATATGGCCAGTTATGGCTGCTATGAGCAGAGGCAGAAGCAGCCTGATAAAGCTGCATCCTAACCTCAGCCCCTGACCTATCCTGGTGTTTCTATCACCTCTAGATGAAAGAACAAAAGCTACTTTATTTGCTTCTCTTAAACTATGAAAAAACCATAGTATTAACTGTACCACAGGCAAATTGGGTGTATTCTTTTTGCTTGTTGCATAAACAGCAGCAGCCCAGGGCGCTTCCAAAACACAATCTTGTTTTGTGGGATACAAAACGAGAAGCAGTGGATCAGCTCCACTGAGTGGGTGCCAGTCGTTGCAATGAAGCCCTGATCTTTTCAGTGAGTGCTCGCTGAGCAGAGAAATAATGTAAGCCTGGCTCTTCTAGAGGAAATTCTTCATGAGAAAAACCTCTGTCCTGCAATGTCTCTGGAACTCAGTTGGTTTACAATAAGCTTTAGAGAGCAAGAGTTTACTACTTCTTTATGAATGTGTAAGGAGATGGCTTTACCATTTTTCTTAAGTTTGTAATGCTTTGAGAATTTCCTGTTGGGGAATGTGTGTCACTTAGAGTGGGAGTGGTAAATAGTGGAAGATCCCTAGCCCAGACACATCCAAGGACATGGTGGGGCAAAAAAAGGTAGAGCTAAAGTCTTCCCATTTAAGGTAAGGAAAAAAGTGAGATTTTCACCTGAATTGCAGGTGAGTTGAAGACAGTTTTGTGGTTAGTGTTTTGTAGTCTGTCCTTCCAAAAATCTTCCACTTTGTGTGAATAATAAGGCTAGAAAGGGACAAAAGCCAGTATCTGGGAAACACAGCTATGAAAGATGAGGAAGGGAGGTGGAGTTAGTATCTTGCAATAGAATGTAGAAAGGGAAAAAAGGGTGAAACAGAGAAAACCCTGAACATTTTATGTATAATTTGCTGTTGTTATAACCATGGTGTAACAGGTTCATGGTCTCATCTGGCCCTGCTGTTTTTCCCCGTTTGGTGTGTGGTTGAACCTGGTAAATTGATATTTTCTGTGTTAAAGTATTTGCTTATCCTCTTCCTAGAAACGAATACTTACCGCACCCCTCTCTATGGGCAGCCGTCCTGGTGGGGGGAAGATGATCTGAATAACAAAGAGGAGAGAAGGCAAGAGGAACATTACTCAGGTAATGGAGGTGATGTGGGGTGGGAGAAGATAAGGGGACACAAAATTCTGGCGCACTTTTGATATTTACTGTGTGAAGCCATCCTGTTTCAAGACTTTAATTATCACTTCTTTTTTGTGCTTTTATTTGCACGTTCCTGTGTGTAGGTTGCTGCTGCTGAAACTAGAATAAGGGAGAATTTAAATGTTTTCCTTAAAATATTTGACCATTAGAAACAGCAATTGTGGAGTAAATCACTAATCTTGTGTGAGAACTAGTTATATGGCAGTGCTGTATCTGTTTCTCACCTCATCATCCTTGGGAGCCATTTAGTCTTAACACTCCTGTTGTTGTCAATCTGTGTGTATGGAAGAGGCATCTTATTTTCACTTGTGCAGTAAAACTGATGTTTCTATCAAGCATGTGCTCTACTGCACAAAGAAGTGTTTTATTTCAATGCACACATTGTATCTGTTCTCTAGCGGAGAGGGGTTGTGATTAGTAGCCTTTTCAAGAAGTTGAAACAAATGAGTTGAGTAGTACTGAAAAAATGTGATTTTATCCTTTTTTCCCTGCTTTTGTAGAGAGATCAAAAGAGATAACCCAACATGAAGAGGAACTGAATGGCAATATTTCTACTTATAGAGATGCCCAAGAACAATCTGTGTTTGCCTTCCGGAGAGAGCCAAGTTATTTTGAGATTCCAACTAAAGAATTTCAGCAGCCATCAAAATCTCCAGAAACACAGGTCCATGAGATCCCGACAAAGGATGTTGATGCTGTGGTAGCCCCTGTTGTACAGAGTCATGCCTCTTTCACCATTGAATTTGATGATGGTACCCCTGGTAAAATAAAGATAAAAGACCACGTAACTAAATTTTCGCTCAGACAGAGAAGACCCTACAGTAAGGAACCAGCTCATACAGAGGTGATGTCAGCGGAGAGCAAAGTGGCTGACTGGCTTGTCCAGAATGACCCAAGCCTGATGAGAAGGCAGTCTGCAGGGGATGATGTTTACAGTACGAAGAGTGACCTGCCCATTCATGTAAGGACCCTTAAAGGTGAGTGAATGTCTTGTCATGTGGACATAGCGCTCTGTTGGCCATGCAAATACAGCATAATAAAAGGTGAAAACCCTTCTCCTGTCAAGGAGAACTGGACTTAATTATCTCTGCTCCAAATTTGCAAGATGAAGAATATTACTTTAATGACTGTTAATATTTTGAATGCAGCTAGCATGCTCTTCACCTGGCCCTGAAGTCATGTGTGATGTTGGCTTGGGAACACTCTAATGTGACTCGTCTACATCTGTCTGTAATGCCAGCTCAGCAGTAACTGGTTGAAAAAAGGATTTTAAATGTCTAAAACCATTTCCACGTGGTCAGGCAGGCTGATAAACACAGGTATTTCAGTGAGTGTTGTTCTCTTGGCTTCTCCTAGCTGACGGAATGACTTTTCTTTTTAACTGTAGTCTGGAGGAGTCTAAGCATGATCATCCTTATTGTACTAAGTCTAGGTGTGATCATCTGGTAATGACCAGAGCCAGTTGGTCAGGTGACAAAAGATCCTGACACAGAGACTGCTGGTAGAGTTGAGATACACATGATCTCCAATAGAGGAAATTACTGTGCTTGTAGGTAAAGTTTTGTTCTCTTAACCTAAAGCTTGTCTGAAATCCTCTGCTCGAAAACATCAGATTTTGTGGACCTGTGTCTTGTTAAGTCTGTCACTGAGGAATTCTTTGGGGATTTTCAGAGGTCCGAGGTGAAGTTTGGAGCCCAGTTCTTACTGCAGCTGGTGGGATTTATATGATTCTGATGCGACTTTGAATACATTTTACAAGATTTAGGCTTGCTCGGGTTTCCCTCTTGAGCCGTGTACTGAACAGGAGGAGACCACTGATTCCTGCATTCTCACTGCCTTGCCTCTGGAAAAGCTATTGTTTTGAGCTGCAGCTTGAGCTGATGAAGTCATATTGAAGATTACCAGACCTACTTGTGCTTGAGGTCCTACTTAAATGAGAGCAATACCTTGTTTTCTCTTAAAGGAATATTTGCTTTGACCTTCTTGGAAAAAACCCCAAACCTTGTCATAATATGAAGAGTTTTACATATTACACCTCCAAACTGCTCTTTTGGGTACATATTTTTGGGAGCCCTGTGTGGTCATAAAGGTCTCATATTCAGCCATAGGCTTTGGCATGGCATGGAAATTGAACTGCTTTGTTGCCATTGCTTGGTTCTAGTCCTTCCCAATAAGGGACAGGGTTGAGGTGCCCTGTTTGGTTATTTAGGGTCTTATTTTCAGTGTATTGTGACTGTGTGATGAAAGGGTTTGTGTTGGGATTTTTTATGTTATTGTCGTACTGGATTTTGTTGACTTACTGCAGAACATTGTCAGGGATAGAAATGTGCTTCAGTGGTTTTGCTCTTTTCCTCTTGGAGAAAACTAGAGAGTTGGGCAATTGTTGCTGTTGTGATGCACAGGAACAGTAGAGACTGGCTTCATTTGCCTCTCTACGGTCCATAAGGCATGGAAAGAAGCTGAGGTAATTCAGTGCATAATTTGCAAATCAAGAAATCAGTGCTGGACATTTGATTAAAACATACAGTGTTGATGGCCTGAGGAGTTGTTCCACCTCTACTTTGTCAGGTGTCATATATCTGCGATAGCTGTGCAACGTGTTCTTCTGGCAGGGCTAATTTTGAAGATGTCTTGGAGGCTACTGCTGGCTGCCTACCAGGTGTGGGTCTCCAGGATCAGAGGTGCCCACCACTGGGGCTCTCTAGTAACATTTGTTCACTTCCAGGAACAATGTGGTGAACGTAAACCTTGATATCAAGACTGCAGGGTTCAGGTCTTAGCACCTTGAGGGGATGTGCATGGTGTTCTGCTGGGGCATCCATGAGCATGGTGCATGTTTTCCTTGTGTCCTCACTGTTTTGCATTCATCAGAGCTCTTAGCCAAGACCTTTAATTTAAGAACTTTCCCTTCCAAGGGTGAAGCTTATCAGCCCTCAGGGCACAATGCAAAGTTTGCTGGCTTTCTTTGTGAGTGTGTTAGGAAACTCTTCATAGAACTGACTCCTGGGTTGAATGGACCTTGCATTAAATTCTAATCTTTCGCAGTTAACTTGATGTAATAAATAGTCTTCACCCATGAGTCTGGAGAACTTGCCAAGTAGGTTTGAGCAGTTTTCCTTTCAAACACGTGGTGTTTTAGCCAGTATATCTTGCTACATATTACAGTCTAGAGCGCAGAGACCTCTTTCCCCGTTCTCCCGATGACAGGTTCCTGGTCGTTGACTGAATCGTGTTGTGTGCCTTCACACCCGTTTCCTTCTCCAAAAAAAGGTTTGTTTTTTGTTTTAATTTTAACTTTTTGTTTTACTTCAACTTACTTTCTGAGTGTCCTGAGCTAAGGTGCTGAGGGGCAGGCAGGCACTGATACATAGAGACAGTTGTAAAGATGGTTGTTGCTAACATAAGTGAAAATAATTATAAACTTAGTTTAAGCTAGTGAACTCTTAAGTAATAATTTAACCTTTGCTTGGCTGGTGATAGGATGGTGTAACTCATGGGGTGTCATGGTGTGATTCTTAAATCTCCAGGAAAAGTAAAGAATCCTGCAAAATTACCTTTCTGTTAGCCTCTGGTTTGTTTTCCTTTGTAGAGGAGGGTGATGTGGGTGCTCAGAGATGCATGTACTTGTAATGCACTGATCTGGTCTTTCATCATGGGGATTTGATTTCATGGGATGCAGTGCGAGGGTTTTATTTCGTGATCCTGCAGAGATATTTCTGCACTGTAACAGAGAGAACCCAGTGAGGTGGTCTTGGACTACAGTAATTTGATAGAATGGCAAAATAATCTCATCATTTCTATGTAAATTGAAAAAAGAAGGAACCAAAACATTAGGCATGTAAACCAATCACCATTACAAAATCAGAAATCCATGAAGTTGAAAGTACTTCTTGAATTCTTTTTAAATAAATAATTAACTTGGTAGCCAAGCAGTGGTGAAAAGTGGGGTCAGGAGAGAGCTGCTTTCTCTTTTATTTCTTCTGGTGGGGTGCAATCCCTGTAACACACAGATGTCTCTGGAGTTTTTTAATCTTACAGAATGCTTTTCTTGTATCTGAAATGATAAAATTCAACTGG
Source organism: Falcunculus frontatus (assembly GCA_013398115.1). Taxonomy (NCBI): domain Eukaryota; kingdom Metazoa; phylum Chordata; class Aves; order Passeriformes; genus Falcunculus; species Falcunculus frontatus. The sequence goes on along the minus strand of VZRV01006420.1, from coordinate 55,083 downwards.
GAGGTAATGACAGGGCCGCAGTAACCGAGAGTACAAAGGTCAAATGTACATACCTTGTTTCCAGGCAATAGGCACGAGGACGGGACGCAGAGTGACACCGAAGACCCCAAGGCAGAGAAGGAGACGACGACGGGCGGCGAACGTCCAACAGAGCAGGCGAGGCTGCAGCGCCAGATGAGGCGTGACCCCCACGAGATGCTGCACAACAAGCAGGCCTTTGTCATCGAGTTCTTTGAGGACACGCCGCGGAAGAAGCGGTCCCAGTCCTTCACGCACAGCGCTCACTCATCCCAGAGTGACACAGATCCAGGGCTGAAGAGCAAGGTTGAAAAGCGCAAGAACGCGTTGCCGGCGGAGAAGCCGGGAAATTCAGCGCCGCCATCCCACCTCACAGCCCAGGCGGGCAAACCCACCACCAACTCCTGCGGGACCCAAAGAACGAGCTCCTTCAAGAGGGAGAAGACGGAGGATCGGATCAACTCTTCATCCTCCTCTGCTCCCAGAGCCAAAAGTTATGGGAGCGTTGGGAGGAAGTCTAAAATGGCTCAGGATTTTATGGCCGAGTACTTGCGTGAGACTGCTCAATCTGGGAAGCCAAGCGCTGAGAAACCAGCCCCTCTGCCCATGCCGGTAGCTCCACGCGTGGTTATATCCTCGGAACCAGAGCCTGCCTCTGCTCCACCTCCAGAGGTGAAGTCTGCCCAGGGCAGGAGGAATGATGAGGAAGACAGCGTAAGCGAGACCGGCACATACACCATTGAGACAGAGTCGCAGGACAAAGAGGTGGAGGAAGCGCGAAAAATGATAGATCAGGTAAATGCTGCTTTTCTGTGCTTGGTCAGTGAGCTGAGGGCTGAAAGCTTGGAGGGCCTATACTAACTTGCCATGAAGGGATGAAGTTGGGTGCTGTAGGGGGTTATGGTTAGGGTGGAAAATCGTCCTGCGTGACCTGTGCTAAGGATAGGCCCCAACAAACTGCAAGGCTTGTCTTTAAAAAATCCCATCAAAACAACTGAATTACAAACAAACAAAAAACCGCAGAGTAAATGAAGGCAAGATATGCCCACGGCAAAGAGCTGCCTTGCTTAAAAAATGAAATTTGGATGCAAAAGTGAAAGAGTGGGTTTGCCATCTGTTTAGAGGAAAGGCAACACCTGAATAAAGATCAGGCTGATCCTGGTGACAGCTGTGGCTGGGAGCAGCTCTGCTCTCCAGGACTGCTCCCAAGCCTCTGCCTTGGCATTGCATCACCTCCTGCCTGCTGTTAGGAAGATGGGAGCTGCAGCCCATCACTGATTCGTCATCCCATGGTAGGCCACAGGAAATGCCAAGGGCTGGTGCTTACAAGCCTTGGTGGCAGATGTTTCTGTATTTGGCTGTGCCTGATTAGAAAGGCAGTGCTTGCTGTCAGGGCAAGCAGCATCTGGCTGAGATAGCAAAGGGTGTGATCTAGGGCAGAGGCAATCCCAGATGGATCTGTACTTGTTTGGATTTTGCAGAGTGAATGATAGCCTAAAAACAAAGCTCCAGAGATGAGGGAGGTTTAAGAAGAACCCACCCAACTAAGCAACCGCAGGGCAAACCAAAGTTTGGCTGATTATCAGGTTTAACTCTCATCTGCGGTCTATTATGAAAACAAAACTGGCAAGTTGTTATGAAGATTTAGTGAAATGTAGTCAGGAGGATGGCAAGGTTTAAAGGAAGCCTTAACTGAACGTGGCTTTAGAGCTTTGTATACAGTGTTTATGAGCCTGGATCTAGCTTCCGTCTTTTGTTTTTTATTACATTTGTTCCTTGCATCTTGTTTGAAATGTGATCGGAAGCTTTCAGGGCATGGTATTCAAGCCACAGCAAGGTCCTAGTCCTGACTTTAGATGACTAATTGTTCTGGTGGGGAGATCTGAAGGAAGATGCCACAAAAATACAGATATTTCTGGGGAGTAGTCTTGGCAGCTGTGTGACTTGGGCAGGCAGACCAGCTTCTGGTACTGACTGTGCCATAAACTTGGTGCAGTGCAGACCTGCCACTTGTGAAACAGCTGGTAACTGAGCCTCAGTGTTCCTGTCCAGGTAGAAAGAAAATGAATTCTGGACTTGTTTAGGTTCTGAGGTGTCTCTGCTCTGTGTTCCTCCACCATTGCATGCAAATTTTTTTAACAGAAGTGAAAGTGGAGATCTTTATGAGCCGTCTCTGTTCAGCCAGGGTACCCTCTGTGGTGGTATCTTCCTCTGAACTTCTTGCAATCAAGTGAGAGGAACAGGCCCTTCTGAGTCATGAGTCCTGGTCACCCCCCATAGGAAGACCTGTTTATCTTCAGGGGGAATCTGTTCAACGAGCTCAAACACTCACCCATCTCAGAGGTGCATCCTTTCCCAGTTCCTTGTGGCAGTGCAGGGCTGCTTTGCTCAGCCCACTCACAGCTGCAGTCTATGAAAGGCACTGGGGATGGAGCTTTCCCATTTTCTCTGTCTAATTCTTCCTGGATGAGCTGGTAAATAGCTTTTTTGACACTCATCCTAAATTTCTCTAGGCTGAAAAGGGACTCCTTTTCAGTGAAAGTTACTGCTGTTAAAGGCAACACCCCTAAATAATGAGAGTGAGAGGAAAGGTGGGTGTGAGTGGAATTCTATGATTAAGTATATTTAAAGCTGCTACTGTGGAGTACAGAAGAAAATGATTTACATAGTTTGCATGGAAGCATTGGCAAGTGTTTCTGGCCCCTTGGGATCATAGCTCGTGTGTGACTGTTTCACGGATTTGGATTTTTGGCTAATGTTTTTCTGTTTTCTTGCATTTTAATATTCCCACGCAAACATCTTTTCAGGTTTTTGGTGTTCTTGAGTCGCCTGAATTTTCCAGAATCTCTTCAGCCTTTAGACCAATAATTAAAGGTGAAAAAGATGACTCCAGTTCTCAGCATCTAATCAGTGAAAATGGCACTAGTCAGAAGTCACCCTTGCTCCAGGCATTTTCCTCAAAAGCTGTGAATGGGTCTCAGGCTGAAGCGCAGGTACGGGCAGTCCAGGTGGATTTCCTGGGATGGTGGAAGTGTAGATGGGTTTTCTGTCTGGATGTAAATGTGATGTGTAGCTTGATTTCCATTTTGAGCAGACCGAGTGATGTCTGTATGAGAGGAGAGATTTTGTGGCTAGGATTTGGTGTACAGACCCTCTTTCTGACCTCATCTTCCCCACCTTGTTGTAGATGTCTGCAGCATCTCAAGGGAGTCAGAAATGGGTGTCGAGGTGGGCGAGCCTTGCGGACAGTTACTCTGACTCTGGATCTGTCTCTGGGCAGGGTGATGGAAGTACAGGTAAGTCTCATCTGACACTGCTGTTTGAGGGTAGCTGAATCTAAACCAGGATGATAGAAAAAGCAGAAATTAGGGACATCTGTGCATCTGGCTGTAGCTTATTTTCTGTTTTAGCTACAGTAGCTGGAGATGGGAAGCACTGAGTGAATTTTTCCCAGTGGATTGAAGACGGAGAGAGCCTCTGGTTTGCATTTTGGAGTTATTCAAGAGGTTCTTAAATATTAGGTTTGACATGACTAAAGGGAACCTGGGAAGGAGAAAGCTTGTAAGGGCTTTGGGTGTTAACTAGCCCCAAGCTGTGATTCCTTACACTGCTTTATGATGCCAGATAAGAACCCTCTGCACGTAGCCTTGGAGTTAGTTCCTGACTTACATGTTCTTTGTGTGCTTCTCCCATGTCTGGCTGTGCTGAGAATTTAGGCTGTTCTGGGGTTTGCTGTTCAGGGGCAGGTTTAAAGGGTGGAGATCAGCATAGAAAACTAGATATGGTGGGAGAGAAAGGAAGTTGGAGGACATCAGACTCCCGTCATAACTTGGAAGACACCTTACAGACCCTGTGGTCCTCTTGGTGTGTGAGAAAAGGAGAAAAACACTTTGTTGGCTTTTGCAAATGTTTTGAATTTTTTTTTTGGTTGGGATTACTTGTCATACCTTCTTGCCATTGACAGCTTTAGGTAGATCCAGTAAAGATTAGAAGAAACCTTTGTTTCAGAGATCACTGCCACTGTTTTCACACCATGTAGGATACTTGACTCCTGGAGTGCTTGTAATATTACCATAGACAAATAACCAGTTATCCTGGTATTTAAAGGTGGTATCAGATATGGAGGCCTGGCCAGCAGCATGGGAGAAATAGGAGCACTCTTTCTATGGAGCGTGTCCCTGCTCACAGGCTGGGGCAGTGAGCTCTAATTCAGAGCATCTTGATTATTACAGGGTCTTTCTCCTGGGACCTTGCTCTGGGATATGAGTGTAGGAGAACCTGTACTGTGAAAAACACCATCTATTTAGTCAAATGGGTGATGTTGTTCAGAATGGCACTTAAAACACGGCATCACTGATGTCTGATGGCTTTTCATCTCATTCCTGTGGCCTGATTGATGCTAGATGCCGGCAATGTCATTATCCTCTATAGTGCTTGTACTGAGAGGTATATTATGGGAGAATGAATCTGACGTACTACCTTGAGAAGGGAAGGTGTTGAGCAGTGTGATTCAGCAAAGGAATTAAGTTTAATGTCTATATTGATAAACCCAACAGAGAAGGGACCAGCCAGGCCCTGCTGGTGTTCGTATTATATAAAACCTTAGTTCTAAGCACATCTTCTGAGCGCTTTTGTGGGCTTGCACTTTTCAGGATCCAGCTCTTCCTAAACAAATAAATAAATAAATGGCACAGTTTTACAGTAGTTGATTCTTTTCCACTTAACTCTCTTCAGAAAGCGGGGTACCGCCGAAACCTGGGGAACCTGAAAACTCTGTGCCCTCGAGAACAAGACGCCTTCTTCCCCAACTCCCACCAAGCGATAAATCAGACAGCCCCACTCCCACGGTCCTGGTGTGCCAGGACTCCTATTCTGAGGTTACCAAGAGAACCGTCGTGAAGGACCACTGCGTGGAAGCCTATGGCGATTCCAGCAGCCGCCTCTTCATCCAAGAAGACCTGGATCCGGATAGCCTCAGCGATGCCAGCAGATCTGACGATGGCTTCAGCATGGAAAAGGGCAAGAAATACAAAGAGAACAGCAAAATGCTAGAGCAGATGGGGGATGACAATAGATCAGAGAGCCGGCAGCCAGGAGCCTCCCGGATCTCTCACATGAGAGCTGTGAGTGAGCCAGTTTCTACTTCGTTCTACATTGGTGATGACAGCAATGATGCAGGGGTTCCCTCCAAGCTCTCTGTGAGTGTGTCCCACACTCGAGCAGACAAGGACAGCAAGGATCCGGAGTTTTCCTTCAAGTGTGCTGGCACACCAGTTTCTGGAAAGCCACCGGTCAAAGATGTTAGTGCTTATATAAACTCAGCTGGAAAAGTTGTTATTTCCCTTCATCAGAGTCTTCCTCAAGATCAAGAAAACATATCAGGAAAGGAAACGACATCTTTTGTTAGACAGGAAAGTTTTACCAAAGATAAATCAAGCAGTGGTGTTCCTCAAAATAAACTCCCACATATTTCGAGTCACCCTCTGCTTAAAGATTTAGAGGCTGTTCGGTCCACTCGTATGGACTTTAGTCAAGACACTCATCTTCTGCTTAAGGACACTGAAACTGCCTTGGCAGCACTGGAAGCCAAATTGCTTGGTCAAAGCCAACAGCTGGAGCCCTCGGAAACTGCTGGTCAGCTGGAGGACTCCTTGTCAGGGGACTCGGATGTAGACACTGCCAGCACAGTCAGCTTGGTGAGTGGCAAAAACGTCCCAGCCAGTGCCCCGAAACGCAAAGCAGTCGCAAGCTTGCAGAAGGAGAAATCTTCCTCCACACCATCCATCCAGGACCAGTGTGGGCAGCCCAGTGCTCGGGACAGGCTGACGGAGAAGCGGAAAACACAAGCACCAGAAGCACCAAACCGAGCAGAGGCTGCCAAACGCTTCCAAATGAAGCGGAGCACTGGGACTCGAGGGTCACTTGACTTCACAGATGACGAGAGAAGTTCAAACTCGCCCTACTTGCCAGTCCCGGATGCGGTTGTGTCTGACCATGAGCACTCGATAACCCGGCCAGTTCCCAGGAGGAAACCTTACACTCAGGCCACCAAGGAGGACCAGAGCAAAATGACCTCGAATGTGCAGAAAATCCAGCAGGTTCTCACCCGGTCCAACAGTTTATCCACCCCACGGCCCACAAGGGCCTCAAAGCTACGCCGTGCCCGGCTGGGAGATGCTTCGGACAATGAATGCGTGGATGCCGAGAAAACAGCCTCTAACCCTGACGCCACCGCTCAGGGCACCAAGCTGCCCACGGAGACAAAGAAGCTCTCCCGGCTGGACATCCTGGCCATGCCCAGGAAACGGGCAGGTTCATTTACAGTGCCCAGTGACTCGGAGACAGCACAGTCGAGGACGGGGTTTTCGGGCCGCAGCGCCGAGTCCTATCGGAAGACAGGCGTTTCGGAGGTGAGAGCTGCAGCCAGGAAAACGGTGGCCGCTGCTGCTGCCAAGCAGCCTTTCAGCAGGACCCGTTCAAGCAGTGTCAAGTATTCCTCCTCATCATCCTGTAAGTGCTCCTGCTTTATATTTCTCCCCTCTTCCCCTGTTTCTCACTTACAGGCTGCACATGGCTGCCAAGGATTAGTATCACAGTAGTACAGGTGCTGCCTTGGTGAGTACAAAAGTCTGCATTAATGAGCAGCACGGATGCTGAGATTTCCTGTGGGTTTGGAGACAGCAGAGTGCTCTCATACTCAGTGAGAGGGTATTGTGGTGATGTCCGTGAGGATACTACAAATAGCTACTTTTCTTTTTTTCTCCAGTGGTTTTGTTTTTTGAACAACCAACCAGTTGCCATTTGACAGTTGGCCATATTTTTGTTCAAAAGATAGAATTGAATCCCTTTCTAATGCTACAAGAAATTCTGTTCTGTTTTACTTGTAAGATTCAAAGTTTTCTCGCAGAGAGCTTATAATGGTGTTGGTGACAGCTGATGTCCAAGGTAGCCGGTTTGAAGGCATCTGAAACAGGAGAATAAGAAATAAATGTTCCTGTGTTGTGAAAGCTGTTCCCTTGTTCTTCCTGTAAATGTAAATACAGAGCTGGACACTGCACATTGATTACCCCAAGAGATTGACACTTCTGTGTATTTTCACTCAACTTTTGCCATAGCTAAGGCAGGTTTGCTGTCATGATTCCCGTGAGGCAGAGGTGTGGGGACTACATCACCCTGTAGCTGAGCACTCAACAAACCCTTGAAATACCAGCATTTGTCATATTGAAATCAGCCTTCAATTTAGAAAGAGGTGTGGACAATTCAGATGACAACTTCAGGATCATAGTTGGTAATGGGAGATTGTCCCTGAAACCTTTGGTGTAAGTTCAGGACTATGCCTGTAGCCCTTGACCTGCCACGGATGTGGCAAAGCAGATGTGTTTGCTTAGGATTTTGGGAATGATTGGTAGCCAAAGGGACAGGAAAAACCCCTTTGACTGGATTTCTCAGTCCTGTTAAGAGGAATGCTATTTTCAGCAGTTTTTGTGATTTTGTAAGGGGTCTTGGGAGCTCTGGATGTGTGTGTCCTTTAATATATTTTCATGCAGCTGAAGTATTTATCCCTCTTGCAGTATTCATTTTTATTGCATGCTAAAAATATTATTTGCTGCTTGTTTTGATTTGGATTGTTTTAGTGCGTTCAGCTTCACCTTTAATTTTAGTGAATTTTTTTTTTACACACGTGTATATGCATGTAAATCAGAATGTGATTAAGCTAAAAGAGTATGTACAGTCTCTTCTCTCGCCTTTTTTGAGATGATGCTATTATTAACTTCTTGTTAAACAATAACAATTTTAAAGCAAGATAACGTGGTCAGAGTTTTCCGAACAGGAGGCGCTCTTTGCACTCCCTTTGCCTTTGGACCACAGGCTTCAAATAATTCGGAGAAAAATGATAAGTGTTGGCCAGTTCTTTATTTAAATGAATTGGTTTTTGATTTCCACAGCTCTGTAGTACCATGCTAACACCTTTCCTTGTCCTTAGTTACAGCAGATGATGCTAATCCTCCCTCTGAATTAGTTGCTCTTAAAATACTAACCTCCTAATTCCTCGATAGGATTGTGAACCTTGCGCAAGCTCTAAGTACACGCTGGTGTATTTTGTGCTTCACTGTGCTTGCTGTTGTGTGATGCATGTTCCTATACTAATGCTGTTATAGATGTAGCAAATCAGCAGCTAGAACTCCCTTCCTGCAACGAGAATGACATATTGTTAGACTGGACTATTGCACTGTGCCATCAAGACTTTTTTAAGCATGATACAACAACCCTTGAAAGCTTTGAGTGTCAAGCCTGGGGGATAAGGAGGCAAATGTGGCTGATTTATTCCAGGAGTTCTTAGTATTTAGCCAACCACAGGAGTTCCCGACTCTCCCAGTGGGAGAAAGTTAATCTCGCTAGTGGAGGAACAGCATGAACTGTCTGGCCATGAGACAAGAAATGCCAGTATATTGTTGGGCCATATGAAGTAGCTTTCTGTGAAAGTCACAGATAACATCAGGATAATCCAAGTTACCAGTTCTGAAAGCTAAGGGCCTGTCTCCCCTGCTCCTCTGCGTACATGATTTGTTTACTCAGGGTGATTGAAATGATACTGAAGGAGCTGATTCTGATTTCCCTTGGCATGCAGAGATGGAAAATCAGTCTCATCATTTTAAAATTGCTGTTCAATGTCTGGGTGACCTCTTGATTCTAAAACTGCATTAAAAAAAAAAATACAACTCTACTAATTGAATATGACCAAATTTATTTTTTCTCTATGTGTGTGTATATATATATCCTAAGCCAAGGCTTTTTTATAGCTATGGATGAGATAGCAATGTCTAGGAATTCTTCTTTCACTATGTAGTAATTATCTATAGTTTCTACCTGCATCCTACATGCCAAATCAGTTGGTTTTGTTTGTATGATGCTGGCTTAATTCACTTGTAGTGTTTCAGTGTTAGGATAGTCTTGGTAACACAGTGAAGCCTTTTGGTGTTGTAATTCTAAATAACTTGTCTGGTTCTGTGTTTGGTGGGCCTTCATTCTCCAGGGAAGGGCAGAAGGGAATGAAGCAGTACCCATAGAGAGTATAGTGAGGCAGCAAACATTGGGAGCCCAGTTTTCAAATAAGGACACCTTGACATTTCCCATGCGAGCAGGACCTGGATGTGTACAGATCTGCAGAACAGGTTGGGATAAGTGGGCAGCTTCCACTTGGCTCCAGGGCTTGGAGCCAGTCCTGACTGCGTGAACACTCTTTCTTGTAGAGTGTCATTAATGGTGAATTGTGGGGCAGGAGGTGAACACGGGGTGTGGACTCCTGCAAATAACACCAAGCACCACAGTCTACTCTTCACTCAAAAACCCCTCCTTTCTGCTTGTACTTGCAGCTAATTAGAAAGGTATCTGCAGGCTTGAAAATTGGGCTCTCTTTAGAAAAGGACTTCTATGGGACTATGAGGAGTCTGAAATGTGTGCTACTTATACACAGAGCTTCTGTGCATGAAAAGCCAAGTCTGTGGTAAAAATTTACTACAGTGGAGTCGTTAACACAGTCATTATGATTTTCCATTGGAATTTCCTACTCCAAATCTGTACAGTGAATGGGAGCCTTTAGAGGGGCTCAACTTTGAAATAAGCTCAGAGAATGTGCTGTTTTAAATTAAGATCTGCACAGAAACTCTCCTTTCCTTGTGCTCTTGGGCTAGTTTTGTGTTATCTTTCAGCCTTTTGTAGTTACTCTTTACTACTGTCCTCGGTCTGAAACCAATTCATTTTTTATAAGCATCAAGGCGGAGACCACAGGGTTCAGATTACACTTCTACTTCGGAGGAGGAATATGGCTCAAATCACAGCTCCCCTAAACACAAACGCTCCCATACTTCAACAGCCACACAAACACCGAGGATACGTGGCTCTGGGCTGGGCAAGCAGAAGCACAACGGCAGAGAAACGGATGAGGATGAAGATTTTGACGACAACCCTGACCCCTACAACTTCATGGCGCAAACAGCAGAGATAGCAGAAATAGCCAGGTGAGGTGGGGCTTTATCTGTTAACCCAGGTGTTGAAAATGGGTTGTTTTCTCCTTGGTGTTCAAATCAAACCCAGGTAGGGTGGTAGAAAGAGAGGCTCTCTCCCTTTGTTTGTGTGCCCACATCTCCTTTATATCTGAATATCGACTTGGAAGGTTTTCATGAACCTTTACAGCCTGGATGTGCTGGTTGTACCTTGTGTATAGAAAAGGCCAAGAGGCAGGGCATTTTCTCTTGGTTTGTTTCTTGTTCAAGCTGTGGGAAGTCTAACTGTTTATACCTGCATATCTCTGCTCTCTGCTGGAAGTCACAATTGGGTGTGTGGCTGTGGTTGGTGTGAACTCTCCTAATCCTCTGCAGAGGAAGTTAAATGGATTAGCAAAGACTGAATATGTAAACTGTTGAAGCTGCTTTGCCTGAAGCTGCTGAGGGAGCAGTAAGAAATCGCTGCAGGGCAGAAACCTCTTTGCTTGGCACAACCGAACCCGAATCTGTCTAGACCTTGTATATAAATGAGTCGTTGCTTAGCTTGATGTCCCTGGATACGGGACTTGCTGTGTACTGGTGGTCTGATGGTTGCCTGGAGGACCTCAGCAATATAGCAAATAGTTTCTTTTTTTAAACAGTGGCATTTGAGATTTGTCATCTCTTAATATGCAACTGTGTTATGCCAACTTTCCAGAAATACTGGTCTTCCATTGTACTGGCCGTACTTGAAATACTTTTGCCTGAGGAAGCTGCTTTATGTCTGCTTTTGGCCATATCGCCCTCGCCGCTGCTGCGCTCACCTCGAGAGGGTTTTTCTTGCCTGAAAGCTGCTGTCAAGCTGCTAGAAAGTGTGTCAGCCTTCAAATCAGGCTGCTCTACCTGTGCTGCATGAAGCATGTGTGTGTGAGATGCCGGCTTCCCTCCCAGCAGCGTTCCCAGCACCGGGGAGCGCTCCGGCTCGCAGCAGCTATAAATAAAGGGTTGCGTCAGACTCGTCTGGCGCTGCACGGTGCAGGGCTCTGTCTGGTAATTGCAGTTCTGATTTCCCTTGCTGCTCCCGAATTAACTGGGAGGGGTTTAGAGGAGTCAGAGAGAGTTAAAAGGGAAAATGCCACTTGTTTACAGTACTGAATCACATAATGGAAGTGTTTGGTGACAGCTCTATGCAAACCAGCACAAAGAGGGGGTACCTTATGCAGGCAGCTCAAACCGTTTTATTAGTTCAGCTATGCATTTTCTTTCCAAGGAAATGTTTTGATGAACTGACAGTTTTATCACATTGCTTGTTTTCCTTCTGGGTCCCTTCCAACTCAGAATATTCCATGGTAACTTTTTTTTTTGTTGGGTGGGGTGTTTTGGGTTTTTTTTTTTGGTTGGTTGGTTTGGTTTTGGTTTTTTTTCATTAAAAGAAGACAGTGTGTTTCAGATGAAGCTGACTAGCTGTAAGATTATTTTTTCCTCTTGGAAGTTTTCTTTTAAAATTACAACAACAGCTACTTCTGGTCTGAAGGGGTTTTTTTTAAAGTTCTGCTACCAACAATCGAGAGACTTAGGAACTGTTTTTGAGCTCTAGAGCAGGTAGAGCAAGGTGCTGCCAACACTGAGTGTTAACTGGACACCTGTCAAGGGGCTTGAAGTTTCAAGACTTGGTTTCTGAAAACCAGATTCCTCTAAGGTATGCCATGCTTACCCTCATAATCCCTCAGCTCTTCTGGACAATGTGGAGGCATATTGTGATTTTCAGTCTACAGACCACAAGGAAAAGGAAAGAGAAATGGAGTTTTATTTCTTTAAGTAAAAAAAAAAAAAAAAAATCCTCATATGTACTTTTTAATGGAAAACAAAGCAGTTCCAAGAAGAAAAATTAACTATATTGTATTAGAAAAAACAAACAATAGAAAGAAATAGAGTGGATCGTTGGGGGAGCAATAACATAAAATTTCATTATGGATTGTCTCCAATACTTTCTGGCCATGTGTAGTCACAAGAATTCGTTTTATTTCAATTCTCCACTTTGAAGCTGGATTCAGGAAGGAAGTGAATTTATTTTGTATGCAGCCAGAATGTTCCTCAGCACCCTGCCAAGGCACCCCAAAAAACCCTGCTTGCCCTAGCCTCTGCAGAGGTTATAGCTGCCACAAACCTTTTGTGGCTCCTGTTTTTATATTTTATGAATATGAGGAGTGTTGTAGTCCGTGTCCTAATGGTTCTGCTTCATTGCCTGTGCTTTAGGCTCAGCCAAACCTTGGTGAAGGATGTGGCCATCCTTGCTCGAGAGATTCACGATGTTGCTGGAGATGGGGACTCACAGAGTTCCTCGGGGACGGGACCAAGCACCTCCCTCAGCTCCGTGCCCAACACTCCTGCTTCCACCATATCCGCTAGAGAAGAGGTAAGGTCTGGAATTACAGAAACCTCTGCCTCTCAGTGCTAGTAACTACATGGGGCATGGTTGTGGTGGGAGACCAGGGCAGCATCCCCAGTTGCTGCAACATTGAAAAACCCTCATTCCTTGTCCTCCTAAAAAGCACCACCAGAAAAATCAACAGCTGCCTATTTAGGGTGCTCTTTAGTTTGTCCTCTGTGCCACAGCCAGCTTTGCAAGACGTGGGAATCATATTATTTCCTAAGGCTCTCAAAGCTTCTATTTGGACACTGGTCCCTGAAATTTGCATCTGAGGAACAGGATGGAGGGGATGTGTTGAGCTGCTGTGCCAGGGAGCCAGAGCCTTCCTCTTTGTTTCACACAAGGCACTGACCACGTGCCCTGGCTGCACTCTCTGTGTCAGCTGTGTGTTTTGTACCTCTGCTGTGTCCTTTCTGCCAGGACTGCTGAAATGCTGTGCAGGTGTTGCTTGAATCCCTTCTCTCCATCTGAGTATTGATGGAGGAGGACAAGGACTCTGGGAACTGGGCAGGGAGGCAGGCAGGTAGCTTGGGAAATGCTGTCCCCCAGTCCTTCAGTGAAGCTGTGGCTTCCTCTCAAACTGTGTAGCAGAGTTTGTCTGCACTGGGCTGGGGAGGAGAGAGGCAATTTCTTAATTAGGTTCACCAGTGCTGTAGCGGAGGGACCAGCTCAGCTCAAATTGGGCTGCAAAGTCACCAGGAGGCTCCAACTGCTAAAGCAAAATTGCCTTTGCTACTGTTTAAATCCAAATTCCCTCCTGTGTACCACCAGTGTGGGCTTAAAAACCACACATCTCTCTGCTGCTCAGATGGTTCCCCTGGCCCCCTCTTGTCTTTGACTGTTGTGACAATTGCAGACCCATCCTAGGCAGGGTTCAAAGCTGAGACCAAACCTGTTACTGTGCCAGTAGAGCCCTTGGAGGCCTCATGACCCTGCTGTGATCAGCAGTGGAGGTGCAAAGCAGAAGTTCAGGATGATACTCAGAAGATCAGGCGAGTGTGGCTGTGGTTGTGCTAAACCGAGGTCAGCTGCAGCCTGCTCAGGGAGGGGTTTTTCCCAGGGCCTTTGGAGCCAAAGTGCACAAATGTTTCACAATAACTGCAGGCTCAGAGATAAAGTGTTTTATTGCTTTGTTTCCTTGCGAGTGCCACGCCTGCCAAGCAGCCTTTTGTATTATTCTTTCCAAGCAGTGAAGGTGACATGCCCTACTGTACTTTTGACTTGCAAGTGAAACATTTTACTCAGCTCCTGCTTGCTTGCAGAAAAACAGGGGAGGAAGAGCAGCGCACCTACTTTTTTTGTGGAGTGCCACTGAAGGGTTCAACCATAAGTCAGCTCATACAGAGGGATGTTCCCAGCTGCTGGAGGATGACACCTGCAAAACAGTGTTTCTGCTCTGTGCAAAATGACAGGCTTCAAAGCATGATGCTGAATGGCAGAATCACAATCCCAGGATTGCTTGGACCTGGGTGAGGATTTCTCTGTGGCTTTGCAGTGCTGCTGTATGGGACTTGCCAGTCAGTCCCTCACAATAGTCAGGAGAGTAAATGCAGGATTGTCACACTGTAGGGAATACTCCTGGCAGTGCCCACTGCTAGAGCAGTTTTTGAGAGCTTACAGTGGTATAAAGGACAAAGGACTGATGGGAGCTTGTGAAGACAGATCAGGAGCCATAACCTTTGATGTATTCAGGCAGTGGCTGAAAACACTCTAAAGGCTTCTGATGAGGCTTACTCTGAATAGGAGTGGATATCAGCATGATTTCAGCAGGGCCAGCAGCTGTCAGGCCATTAGAGTTACACCCAAAATGCCACAGTGCATTGGTGTTGCCTGCCTTAGGTTAGTGATAGCCAGGAACAGGTTCCATCAGCAGGGCTTTCTTCTGGCAGTGCTGAGATGTGAAGCCACATCCTAAATAACTTGGGGTCCTAAACAGTGCAGCTTGGTGGTCTTGTTGTGAATGCCAACAATATAAACTGATGTGAGTTAATAAAGACACCTCATCTTTGCTACTGGACCAGATTCAGCGCCAGTGCACCACCACATCTGCTTCCCACGGTCTAAGTGTTGTTGAAACTGTGCTAAATTAATAATTTTGGCTTGATGCAGAGAAGTTACTGGGAAATATCTGAATATCAGCGTGTGTGATGCTAAGCCCTGTGAATAAACAACTTTAAATTGAATGTTCTAGGAAAGGACATAGTGATGAGAAATAGCTATCATGGTTATAATAGTAATATATTGAAACAGCTGATAAAAGGGATTATGTGAATAAGAAAAGTTTGCTCTGTGTGGCTGTCTCTTAGGCTGCTCTGGCTCATGCAGTGTTGTATGCTATTCTGCATTCTAGTACTAAATAATGTGTATCTATTCCAAACAAGTGGGGAAAAATGCAGGAAAAATAAGTACTGATACTGGAATCACCTTTGAGTGTTTAATGCTGTACCAGAAATGTCATTTGGGACCAGTGTGTGGTACAGCATTTCTCAGCCTCAAATGAACTGCTTTTTAAATTGCTTATATTAAGAAGCTTTGTTAAAGATTAAATTAAGAGTATCCTCTTATAAATTAGGGTGAAGCCTTAGATTTAAACCTTATTCTTCATGTTCTGTCCTTTCAGGTTCAGTGCTGGATTGGATATTTGCCAGGGAGGTTTTCCGTTTCCCCAGTGCATGTTTGGGGTGGTTTTGTTTTGTTTTTCTAGCCTCAGCTGTATAGTTCATGATAACATAGATTCTTGGCCTACAGGGCTGAGTACTGTTACAAATTAAGCAAATTAAAAAAAAACAACAAAAACCCAACAAAGAAAAGAGTTCAGCAAGGGTGAAACCTTCGTGATTCCTGTTTACCAAAGCCATGGGTTGTTTGGGATGCCTTGGTTTGTGGGTGTCTAGGTTTTGCAGGATGCAGCTTTCTGGTATAGCTCAGCAATCAAACCTCAGCTGCTGCAAACACAGTCAAGTCAAGTCATCCGAAATCAATGGCTACTTTTGCGAATTTTAGCCCTGCATAAAATTCTTTTGGCAGGTCTTTTTAAAAAAAGTTGATAATGATATCACAAAAACTAAAGAGCCCAATTAAGTTTGTTAAGTTGTTGTGTAACATACTCAGTATGAGTGTTGGTATGACAAGAGGAAATGCTTACGGGTGTGAGGGAACAGAAAACATGAGAAAAGAACAGGTCATGTACAAAAATCTCCTGTGATGGTGGAGCAGGTGCTGTCCTTACCTTGTTTTCAGCTGGTTGTGATGAGGCCTGCTCATTGTAGGAATATCTCATTCCCTTCTGACACTTTCACTGCCACAAACAGCCTAACTTACTGATTCTGCACTTGATGAAAGGAAGCTTATAGCTAAACATTTTGGCTGTTGTGCCCCTGCACCGTAATATCTCACACCTGCTGCCTGTGTATAACCCAAGTGCTGCTGCATAGAGTGTGGGGAGCCTTGACCTTGGATGGCACACAGGAGCTGTGTGCTCTGCCAACCGAAGAGCCTCCTGAGCTGGATGTTCAGCCCTTTCCCAGAGGGCTCTGGATTTCACTCAGCACAATCTGGTTTGGAGTAACTGGGGTGCTGTTCGAGGCCACCTCAGCAGAACTGGCTGGTGACCGGGATCTCCGTGGGCTTCAGTGAATGATGGGGGGTGGGCACCGAGTGCTGGTCTGCAGGAATGTGCTTTTGAGAATGTCAGCCCCAAATAACCCCAAACCCTGTGTTCTCTTTGATACTTGCTGTCACAGTCATTCACTAGCATTGATCTCTTTGTTTCTGTTTTAACACAGATTGCTCGTAGATCTTTTCGGCTGGCATATCCATCTCAGGTGCACTTTCCATCCCATTATTTTTGTATCTCTGTCTTGTCACTGTTATTTTCTTCCCCTTCTTTTAGAGTTTTTGTCAGTAAACCCAGCAGGAGTAACTGTCTTGTTGTTTCTGTTCTTCCTGTTAATTATTTGCATTTTAAGTGGTTTTGTATTGCTTTTTCATCTCTTCATGTGTTACTAAATGGTTTCTGATTAATTTGAGTGTGTCTTTAATGTTGCATTGATATATTAAGACATAAGATATGGGAAAACAGAGCCTTCTTGAGTTCTAGTTAAATTCAAAAAAGACAAAGTTGTACTTTTCAAACATATGCTCAAGACTCAAAATTTTAAAGTAGAACAGCCCCACAGAGTTTTGTGGTATGACTCCAGTGGGTAGGCACTTGCAGGATTGGGGTCTAGTAATTTGCTTATGAGCCCATACCTGTCTGAACAAGACTTAAATGAATCAGAGTATCTCTCGGGCTTGCCTGAAAATCTGCAATACCTGCAGTGAGTGCCTGTGAGCCTCCTTTCCCTACTAATTTATAATGACTCATTACTCATTATTTCCAAGTTGGTGCAGCACATTCCCGAAGCAAGTCTGAACTACCAGAAAGTGCCTCCGGGATCAGTGGAACTGAAGGATTTTGACCAAAACATGAACGATAGTAGAGAAGAGGATCCCTCAAGAAAAACAAGGACAAGAAACCGTGAGGAGGCAGGCCACCTTTTTCTTTACTTTATAAATGACATTGCTTTAAGCTGCTGTATGTATACTTGTTCTTTCTAAGCTGCCAAAGGAGGCTACTCAAAAAAACCCCCCACTTCTCAGCAGCCCTGACATGTGGGTATAGAAACAGTGTTTAAAAAAGAAAAAAGAGGAACAGAATCACCCCTCTTGCCAGTACTGACTGGAAGTTTCCTCTCTTGTGTAAGACACCAGTAAAACCTGAGGCTTGGTCACCTGTTTTGGGGAGGACACATTCAGTGTCAGAGCCTTCTTAGGCTTTCATTGCTATTTTAGAGAAGAACTCAAAACATCTCAACTTTGAAACTTGAAGCAGTGATAGTTTAATGGCACCTTACTGTTCTGCATCTGGTATCCTGGTTAGAGCTGCCCATGGAGCAGCAGTGACAGGATCTGGACCTTAGGAGGGGTGTGTGTAACTGGGCTCAGTGCTGTGGCACAGCTGGCTTGCTGTGCCTTGCAGACTGAGAGCATTGCTCCCTCCAACGTTTGCAGTTTGATGCAATTCTTCTGGGCTGAGAGAGCAGGGTGACCTGCAGATCACTTGGGATGATGCTAAAGGGTGAGAAAGCCTGGCCTGAACTTGAGGCTGGGGATGGTGTTGGGATGAGGGGTGTAGTGGGGTGATGGTGCCAGAGGGAAGAGGAGAAAGCTGCTGATTCCAGCACTGGCTCTCACTTCTCCTTGCTTTCTGCCTGCCAGCTGTGGTGAGAAGGAATATCTGGGGCAGAGGCTTCAGGGAGGCAGTGCAGGCAGGAGGGGAGAGCTGGCTCCAGCACAGCCACTCTGGAGGTGGAGTGTGACTCACATAGGCACATATGGGGGACCGTGGGCTGAGCCACTGGTACTGATCCTGTCCTGTGACTGGTTTGAAGCAATCCCTTCCTCTCCTCTAGAGAGAGGTACCAAGGCTGGATAAAAGGTGCAGCTTCAGAGTGCCCCCAGCTTGATGTGAGCTTTCCTAGCAGAAGCCTGGAGGCTCTGCTGAGCCACAGGACGTGAATATTTGGGGTTTGATGGTATTTTGTTGTTATTTTTAATAAAGCAGAATGTAACAATGGTGGAATACCTCGCTGTGAAGGTGGTTTGAGCTCATATGTGTCACATTAGGTGGTTTCAGTGAGACTGCTTGTGGGGCTTCTTGCATTGTGATTTGACTTTCTGGGGGTTTTTTTGTGAGGCATGGGAAGTCCTAAGTGCTTTTCTTTCAGAAATGCTTAAATACTTATGTTACTGCAAACAACTGTGTCTCTGTCTCTAGAAAAAGTCTGAACAAGTTCATGTTAACCTTTTTGCCAAAGTGCTGCAATAGAGTTGCACGTCATTTTAATCTCTCTTGAACTTCAAGTATCATCCACACAAAGATGTTTCAGTGGAGATCATTTACTGCACAAAAAATTCCCATTTTGTAAAATGCCGCTTTTGCTAAAAGTTTTCCAATCTGTCCTCATATTATAGGTAATCTTTGACAATCTGATGTTGAACCCAGTGTCCCAGTTATCACATACAATCCGTGAAAATACAGAAAACCTTGCTGAAAAAATGAAGTAAGTCCCTGGCCTGAAATACTGACCTGCTGAATTTGTTGATTAGTGCTTGTGGAAGATACTGTACTGTTGTCTTGGAAAGTTTTGTAATCAGGATGCAGGGAATCTAGATGTAGGAAACTGTGTGTGTGTAGTGAACCAGAGGTAATCTGATCATTTGCTATCACTTTTCCTCATATCTTTTGCCTTTGGAATTTTAATGCTGGATTTGTAATGCCTGTTGATGCCTTAACTTTGAAATGCTGCCTGTGCAGGAGATAGACAGAAAGCTGGTGGATTGTCTCTTCTTTCCTTTTCTGTACTAAGGCTCTTCTAATACATGCGCGTTACCAAGCTTGTGAAATATTTTCTAAGTTTTTTGTTGGTCAAGGAGACATCAGTTAGGGAAAGACTTTGGAATGTACCTAAATCAGCTGAAAGGAGCTTTGTCTCCAGTTGCTAATCCACTAATCTATTTTGTTGCCACATCTTGTGATAATTAAGTCTTTTAAACAAGCAGTTTTTTGATTGCAATTTTAAGATCCGCTCTACTTTTCTGTTACAGGATTCTGTTTCAAAACTCAGAAAGGACCTGGGAGGAGATGGAGGCCAAAATCAATTCAGAAAATGAAGTGCCAATTCTGAAGACATCAAACAAGGTGAGTCCATGCAAACAAGTGAGATGCTAAAGACTTTCATCCATGAAAGCTTTGTAAGAAACCAAACCAACAATCTCTGGCCCTTCTCAAATCCATGTCTGAAATTTCTGGTCCATTTTCATGTGTTGAACTGCTGGGTTCTGTTACTGTTTGAAGTGTAACAGAGTTCCTTCAGTGGTTTTGTTTCACCAAACTCTTTCCCAGTTCCTCTGCGGCTGATCTTCAGAGACTGGGTCTCTTAACAGATGTTGAAGTTCAGGGTCATTAGGCCTCATTTAAGCATTTAACAAAGGATCACCTGCCGTGTGGTTGCCACAGCTTCAGTTGCAGACAGGTGTTTCTCACGAATGTTTGTTTTCTTCACCTGTAACTGTTTGATAGTAGTACAGTAAAAATCCACCTCAGCGTGAATTCACTCAGGTGATTCAACCTCAAGATGGTGTTTGTGTTCCCATGACCTTTCATTGTCCTTGAAGGGGATTGTCAGTAAGGATTTAAGTACAGCAGTGGACCCAGCAAATATGATTTATGCTAAGCAACATTGTGCAAGACCTGTGTAGCTCAGTGCTGCAGCAGTATAAATGTGGCAAATGCCTTGTCTGCTCTAGGAGCTGAGTTTACAAATATCTTTGTGTATTTGATATTAAGGAGGAGCCTTTGCACACTTGCAGCATTTCATAGCTAAAAGCCACTGTGGCTATGAACTGGGTGGTGTTGTAGCACTTGGTGACATGATGCAAAGCAGGCTCCCTGTGCACTGCCCAAATGCACCTTCATACAGATTTGTCTTTTTTGTTAGATGAGCAAGGGAAGGCCTGACTTGCAATCTTCTTAATGAGATAAGGCAGAAGGAGTAAGACTAGATTCCTGTGTCAGCTGAGTACTTTGTTGCTTAATTTTCCATTCTGATGCTTTTGTTTCTAGGAAATCAGTTCTATCCTGAAGGAGCTCAGGCGAGTTCAAAAACAGCTTGAAGGTTGGTCATCTAAAATGTTCCTTTTGTCTCTCAAATGCTACTAAAGTTGCACAAAATAAAATAATGTGGCCTGATTTTCCAGTGAAAGCTGGGAAAGGATGCAGAAGTTGAGTTTGTTACCACAGTGCTCTCTGATGAGTGCATATGGAATTAACAGTAGATTTATCTTATACTGTCAGTTTTTAAGAAAATTTTTGACTATTGAAATGTAGAAGCTGTTGCTGTGGAAATGCTTTGTTTGTGGTAATTAGCATATTCCAATAAGATAAACTGGTGCAGGACTGTTCTGATGAAATAGTACTTAGCAGCTCTTTCAGCCAATAAGCTGTGCTATGCTTTTTGGACTTGAATTTTGCACATAGATCTCTGCATTAGGAAAAGCAAGACAAGCTCTTGCATCATCTAAAAGCTTAATAAAGGCATGTAAAAACATCCAGGCATCATTTTGGGCTCTTGCTAAAAGCTTGCCATTTGGCTGCTGTAGTTTGTCTTTTACAATTTAACCAGAAAGTTGAGAGTCCACGTAGCTTCAGTCTGGGAGAGGTTTTGCTTGTTAAAGCTGTTTAGACCTGAAGGTACTAATGAGGAAAATAACCTGACTAAAATGAAGTACTGCTTACAGTTCTATTGCCTTCAAAATGAAGGCAGCAAGCTTCTATTTGGAAACGTTGCTGAGTACTGCTAATGTGTTTATGTCTGGTTTTGTTTTCTTTTTCCTTTTATTCCCTCAGTCATAAATGCTATCGTTGACCCTACTGGAAACTTGGATATAGTTGCCAGTAACAAAGCATCTTCTGCTTCTAAACAATCTACAGCCACTAAAGTCAGGACTGCTAACAATTCTGGGTCCACACTGGAGACTTTGTCCCCAGCACAGATGAGAAACTACGCTCAGAAATCGAACTGTGGGTCTTCTAGCTTACAAGATTCGAATTTCATTCCAGATGGAGAGAAATATGTGATCTGATACAATATTTTGTATTGCTGTTATACTGTAATCTACTGTCGCATTAGTATTGTGTATGAGTGGTTTGTGGACAGTTTGTGTGGAGCAGTTGTTTAGATTGCTAACACGTTGCACAAAAAAGAAAAATCTATGCTGTGAGGGTGAATGGAAAGTCTGTGTATGCCTTTTAAACAAGACTAGCACTGTGGAGCAGCACATATTCAGCATAGAGGCAAACTGATTTTTACAGAATTACTCACTTATTCTTCCAGTGTGCCATAAGAAAACAGGCTTTGCATATTTTCCATTCAATACTGCCGAGGCTAAGGTGTTCTTTGCATTGGCCTGTTTATAACTATTCAGTTGTAATGAGGCTCAATTTGAAAAAAGACCCACACCTTTTTTTTGGTACTATATTTGTTTGATTTTTTTTCTAAGTGTACAAGTGAAGCATTACAGCTCTGTTGGAATCAACGTGCAAATCCAACAGAAAGATTGTGCAATATCATGGGTTTCTGAGAGAAACCCTTACTGCAGTTGTGTAAGATTTCCTTTCAGCAGTCATAAAAAGGCAACCACACGGAAGTTGTGCATCTGTTTTTCAGTCCAAAACCCAAAACAAGACAGAATAAACCCTTTTGTTTTTCTCTTGGGAAAGTGTAAAAGTTAATAAGGGTATGAATGTAAAGACTACTGATACAGTTACTATTTTTGATGCTATTTCGGACCCAAAGTTTGGGGTAGGTACAAAGAGTTAGATTTTACAATTTAGCTTGCCAAATTTTCATGATTTTGGTACAAATGCTGTCTTTAAGCTGCTTTTCTTTTTTAATTTAAATATACAGTCTTTTCATGATGAGCTACAAATGCTCTTGGCTGGGCCAAAGACTAAAATGTTTGCAATTACCCAATTGCAAAGAAAAACATCTGTTCCGATGGCTCATGGAATAAACTTAATTACGCAGTTGCCGTGAACTACTGCAATCACTTGACAGCACTGACAAAATAATAGCTTCAATGTAGCTCCACCTTTATGGCTAATTCTGTTAGGAATTTTTCTTTCAATGCAAAAGTGCTTGCAAAGACCACCATTCTGTGGTGTTCTTCAGAAACTATTCAACAGTGTCAAGCACTTGGTACATTTGGGATTTTTGTCTCTGGGTTTAATTTTTGGTCCATTATAATCCTAGAAACACTAAGGGTTGTGTGCAGTTGTTTGAGCAATTTCTTATTTAACAGAAGTTGGGGTTTGTATTCTGTCTTTGTGTTAAACTGCAAAACACTAAGCAATTTTTGTTGCTTCAAGAACAAAAATTTCGGTTTTGAGGGGATCTCTTCCAGATGTGTTTGCTCCCAGTTTTTTCTGTCTTGTATCGATTCCTTTTTCGTTCTTCCAGGTCAACAAATAGTAATCGGGTAAAGAAATTCTTTTGTAGCTGTGGAGGATACATTTACTGGGAAAGGTGAGCAGATGAGTTCCACTTTGCCCTCATACAGTATGTAGTTTAACCAGTGAAAATGGTTTCCCAAGCTTGACTGCTTCTTGTGTGCTGACTATATTTCGGGGTGAATAGTGGATTCCTTAGTTAGCTTCAGTAGTTACCTGAGCTTTTCTGCTAGGATGTTGTAACAGTGGGAACCTGTTAAAATAATTTAAATAAATAGGGATGCTCACAAAGCGTGTAACCTTACTAGTGAAGAAGGTGGTTGCTTTCCTGGTGAAGCCAGTGAGAGCTTTCCATTGATTTCAGCAGAGACAGGATTGGTCCCAAAATGGGAGTATGTCAACACGCCATTAGTTTATTTTTGAGCCTGCAGGATGCTGGCTGGTAAATAGTAGGTGCAGATATCCTTCCGAGATTTCCAGTAGGCTATAAGCTCATCTGCTTGTGTGGAGATGCCCTTCCATGAAGAAATCTGCTGGATTTCACGTAGATGAATGCAGAATAAAAAGAATTTGCCCTTGATGTTGTTCTGCCTGTAATATAAGCACTATCTGAATGTGTTAATTCAGTCATTGATTCTGATCTGTCTTTTCTTGAAATACCTGACTGTGTCCTTGGTGAATATCATAAGTGGTGGTATCGTTCCTGACATATGAGACACAATTTTTCAAGCCCTTCTTAGTTAGGGTTTGAACTGACCAGGTGCTACCCCAACTCACTAGGAGTTGAAGGACCTTCACAGATAAGGTGTTGCTGTTAGTTTCAGTTTTGCTGTAGAGACAAGTGAATTACTAGGACATACATCTGACTTCTGTGATTATTTGTTATTTCCACATCTTCATGGCTATGCGCAAGTGGATTCTGTTTCTCTGCAGTGTGTCCTTGATGGGACTTCTGTTTACTTTCACTTGAAAATTTCTTGATTCTTCTTTGACTCTTGAACACATCAGGGAGGGATTTTCTCCCTCGGTTGCTCTGTTCTGAACTTGAGAGCGAGCCCACAGACACCTTGCATCAGTTAAATCAACCTGCAAAATACGGTACCTCTTCAAGTGACTAATGAGGATGCAACAATCAGTGTCTGTTGATAATTTGGAAATAAGTGTGTGAAGGCAGGGAGGATGTACAGCTTGATTTATTTGTGACTCGGCCAAACTATAAAATACTTCTGTGTCCTGACACAATGCTCATTCTTGGATCTTTCCATTTGAAAAGGTTTTGCTGGTCCACAATGAAACGCAACATATTTTTTCTTGTGTTCACTGCTTCTGAAGTACTGCGGTTTGCACTTGTCTGCTCCAGATAAGCCAAAGAGCTATCCACTCCTTTGCTGATTGTTGGTTCTTACAAGCAGTACTGTATGCAACCATGGAAACATACCTGTGTGACTCCAGTGTGAACCTGACCCATGTGTAGTGGTGTATCTGGGGGGCCCAGGTTCAGTGCACGAGATTCCTGCTGGCTTCCAAGAGCTATGGATGAGCCCTGCATTGAGCTTGGCAGGGGTGATGCTGCCCTGTGTGACACTCCCATGCCACCTTGCTTTCATGTGTTTTGTGTCTGACTAAAGCAATGTAACCAAGGGTGGGATTTTCAAAGTCTTAGGGAAGCAAGTGCTCAAGTCTTTTTGGGTTTCCATATGCTTTGGGTGCCTGATGCCCTGAGCACCTTCTAAAATCCCAGCCCTCAGTTCTTCCGCTATACTTGAAAACTTTTCAGTTCGACGCTTTCAAATGTAAAATCCTGTTACTCTGTTCTGATGGCGTGAATGTAAATTCCTGTGAGGGTGTGTGGCAGCTTTGGGAGCGAGGACCCAGCTGGATCTATGATGGTGTCATGTTGTGGTCATGCTCCAGGAGGAAAGAACGTCTGCATCATCTTTGAGTATTTTAGTAAAGGTACAATTAGTGGAATGTTTACATACAGCCTACTGACAAAAAAGGAGACAAAAAAAAAAAAGATTAAAAAGTGTAAAGTATTTAAGTGTGAGACTCTACTAGTTTTTTCTTGTTTTGCAGATCACACTAGCTATTTTTGAAGTTGGTAAATGTGTATAACTTTTGCAAAGACCAGACAGAACTACCTGTTCCACTTTCGATGTGCCCCGTGCTGAATTGTGCCTATTTCACTCTCTGCTGTTGTTATGCTGCTGATTCTGCTGTTCTGAACTGTTCACTGGATCATTCCATTTGCATGCAACACAAATGCAAGCTGAGCTGTCTGAGAGTAAAGCTGAAACACGTTTGTATAACTTGAATCGATTAATGACTTTCTCTTTTCCACGCCCTCTTGAAATGCTGTGTATAATTTTGATTTGTTTCTTCTGCCCTGATTTCTTTCCACTTTTGGTTTGTTTTTTTTTTTGAATGGTAATTTATTTTTGTTTGGATTATAGGCAGTATCTGTACATTTTGTTTCAAGGTGATATTGTGGATGTCTTTAAAAAACCAAATTGTTATTTTATATAATTTTATCATAAAGTTGCTCTAATAAATCATTCTTTTATCATGCGACAGCGATTCTGGATTTTGTGTGTTCATTTGGAGGAGAATGTGTGTTTGGTGGATGGCTTTTTTCAACTGCCTGTTCTCACTGGTGTTGTACAGTGCAATGAGAGAATTGTCAGCAACTGGAGAGTCTCAGCACGACTGGGTCAGTCCTGGTGACACCTATGGCTGGGGCAGAACCCTCTCCAAAGAACAGGAGTCCCCTTATCACCCCAGAACTTCCAGAGTTGAAGTCCCTAAGTCCCCCTCACATGAGGGTGGCACAAATGAGTACGGTATGGTGATATTTGATTTAATTTTTAGTGCTGTTTTGTTTCATTGCCATGATTAACATGGTGATTGAATCCAGCCTGGAAGTGATCATTCCCCAGGAGGTATGTGATTACAGATACATTATTAGATATTATTAGGCTTACTTTTTTGCTCTCACCTTGTATATATAGTTTATGTGTCTGTCAAATATTTTTTGACTTTTTCCTTCATTCCACCAGTGTCCTCCTTCCCTTCTGCAGTTCTGTCTGAGCTTTGCATCCTTCCTGGCACTTTTGAAATAATGTTAATTCCTCCTTCTCCTCTGCACTGCCTTCAGCCTCCCCCACCCTGCTTGGTGCCACGTGGGACTCTGCATTAGCACAGTTCCTATAGGAAGCAGAACACATGCAGCTGATGAAAACATGTCATTGTTCGCCAGCAACAACTAGAACAGAAAGGAAGAAAATATGAGTCCCTAACTAGAATCATTGGGAGATTTTCCATCCCCTGGTGACCTTTCCATTAGATACTTAACATGGCAATCTTTTACATTTAAAAGTTTTAGGAAGGGATTTTGTGTTTAAAAAAAAAATCTTATGCCTCTCTTAAAAAGTCTTCTGAAGCTTTGTTTGTGTGCTGTGTCTGCAGGGAAGGTTTTTTGTGTTGTCTACAATGCAGGGCTGGATTATACACTAACAGTATTTCCCCAGGCTTCTCTGACAGTATGGAGCGGTGTTTGAGTCGGGATGCTGTGCAAAGGGCCCATTTGACATCAACAGTGCAGCCACTTCATTAATTTTTAACAGTTTGACTGAGTAAACATAAGAGGCAGTGGAATTGTAGCTAAACTGTTACTATTTGCAACATAATGAAAGCTGCTAGAATTGAAAAATAAAGGATAGATGGGAAAAGTAATGATCTCCTCTGTGCATCTTCCTGCTGAGCCTTCAGCTGCAAGCCTGGCTCTCCAACATCCTCAGCTGCTTTGGGAAATAGAGCCTCGTTTTCTGTGTCTGCATAGCAGGGAACACCAGAATGCTTTGCCTTGAGCGAGGTTTCAGGACCCTTTCTCAAGAGTTTTAAGTCTTTGGAGGAGACAGGTTCTCTTTTTTGGGTGTTGTGTGAAGATCCAGCGGTAGACCCTTGTCTGTTGGGTTCTGGCCACGCGATGGAGGGAGAGCACTGTGTCTTTCTCAGCAAGGACATCCATGGGCTCTTGAAGAGCAAAGCCCTGCTGCTCTCAGCTCTTCCTGGTGAGATGGGGTTGGTGTGGGGCTGCAATGGGCAGTTTGGCTGCAGCAGTGTTGCTTTCCTTAATGGGGTGCAACCATTTGGATGCAACCCTGCAAAGACTCTGAGCACCAGCACACGGGAGCTCACCTGTGCAGTTCCCTAGAAAAGGTGTGTTATTTTAGTGGATTGGCTGCTGAGGTCTCTGACCAATGTGGGCTGAGCAAGAGAAGACAAGAACAATAAATGTAAGAAAACAGCACTCACTAGGACTCTACCCTGATTAAGCCTTTTCTCCTCTGAACAGAAAATACTGTACTTGCCAGAAGAGTTGGTGCCAGAAAGAGTTTGTTCAACACTAAATGCTTCTGTCACAGGAAGGAAAAAACCCCAAAAAACCCAAAATGTAGCATCCACCTGGCACCTATGGACACTTCCCAGACAAGAGGAGATCCAGAGGCACAGGTGAAATTTGGGTTCAGCACAAGGACTTATGTCTTCAGCAAGAGAGTCGGTCACTCCTTTGGGTGGTATGTTTTATCCTGGGAATGAATCTCCTTCCCTGCCATTGACACCTGGGCAGGCTGAAAGAGGATGTATTACAACACAGCTTGTAACACAACTTCACCTCAGGGAAAGGGACCTCTCTGTAATCAAAAAACATTCTTTATCTTTAAGAGGACTTGAGAAGTGAGACTGCAGTGGGGCAGTGGTGTCCTGGGTTGTCAGGTGCTTTGCAAATCGAAGAGAACGGGTATAATTTTTATAATACAAAATACATTAAACACAGCACACACTGAAGTATTTTCCTAATACTTGCAGGTCATCTTTCCCAGGTATGACTGAAGGGTGAGTGCTACACAAGAAAAGTGACAAGACTGAGACAGCAAAGGACTCAGCAATCCCTTGCGCTATATGAATCACTGATTTATTTATTTGTTTTCAATTGAAGTATTTTTCCAAACAAAACATGGCTGGCAGGCATTTAGTATATAATTTTCGGCTGATTAAAATTATTCCAAGTAAGTTAAATATTTCAAGTTAAATATTTCAAGTCCACAGTCAGATATTTTACTGAATTTACTGAATATTTTAAAAAGTGGAAACAGTAAATCTTTAAAAATACTTCCAGAGAAATCACAATTTTATTTAGACTTTGAAATTCTCCCTAGGCTTATCAGCTGAATCACTTCCCAGTTCTAGATCTGAAATAACTTATTTTGGGTCCCCCCTCCCCAGCTAATTTGAGTATACAATCTTTTGGCACAAAATATAAATAGAGCATTCTTCTTTTCAAGTGTATGGACCTTGGCTGTTCCTGCCTCCCATCCTTCTGTCGACTGTTGGTATTTGGAGCCCAGCCTTGTTCTCGTGAAACAGAAAGTGTAGTTTTGTAGTAATCTCTGCAGTGGTACTGATGTTTTTGTCTATAATTAGCTCTCAGAGATGAGAATGTGTTAAACTGGCAGTTTCTTCTTAGCAAACCTCCCACACAGGCAGAAAAAGCTCTTTCACTGTATCTTTTAATGCACCCTATAACAAACTGGAGTCCAGGCATGATTTTTAGAGGGAATATCTTAACCACAGAGTGCCACCCAACCGTACAGTGAGAGATGCATTTACTCTGTGTGTGGGATGGTGGCAAGTCAGCCAGAGCAACTGGTAGAGGGAGCCTTGTCTGAGAAATGGGAAAGGGGAAGAATAAAGATTTCTTGTTTGCTCTAAAACTTGACACTCTTTTTTCCTTTCCTCCCCCCAGCTGCATGAATTGGTCAAAGAGAATCGTATTCTACCCATAAACCTGTTTCCATCCTGAAACTCTCATAGCTACAACACTGCTAGTAAGATCAGAAATGCAGAATTGTTGGGCTGGTGTGTGAGATCAGATGAGCAGAAGGAAACGAGGGTTTTGCAAGCTGGAGAGGAGGAGGACAGTGGAATTTATCAGTGCTGCAAGTGGTTAGAGAGCTGACAGGAGGAGAAATACAGGTCCTTTTCCTGGAAGCTGCCCTTCCTCTGATACAACCAGCTTGAACTAAACTGGTGATACTGGAGAAATAAATGATAAATACTGAACTTTGTACAAAGGTGCTGCTGCCTGTGTGGTTCGATCCCGAAGTCAGTGGGAGCTTTTGTGATTTGTGTTGACATAGTTCATGCCAGGATTTCAGTCCTGCACACAAGCAGGAGCTTAGCTGAAATACTTGGTTGGGATGCTCAGCCTCTGAAGTCATCTGAGGGCTGGGGACACTTCCTGGGGGCGATTTGGACCTTTAGCAGGATGGATTTCTGGAGCTGTCTTTTCTTTGGCTGCAGATCCTGCCTCCAGCTTTCTGATAACCTGAGTCTACAGGGACATCAGCAGCCTTTGCTTTGTTTTTAAGTCCTGCTGTAACAGAGATTTGGGATGGCTCCCATGATAAGTGATCTGTGCACAGCAGTAAATTCAGGGGCAAGCTGGCTGGACAGACAGGTTTCCTGTCTGCTCCACCAACTACTTTTTGGGCTTAAGAGCCACTCATGGCACTTTCAGCTTCCCAGGGAAAGGCCTCTTTCTGCTGCACCAGACCTATCCTCTGGCTCCTTATTTTTTCCATGTTCAGGGGCGTAATACAAGGTATGCTAAAGCCTCGTGTTCCAGGCTGTCTCTCCATTGACTCCTTACAGCATCCTTCCCCTGGTACTGCACTAAGGAACTGCATCCTTGGGTTCAGTAGGAACAAGGGGCTGCCTGGAGAACAACAGCAGCATTCCCAGAGAGATTTGTGTCAGCTGAGGTGGAGTCTTTGGATTTTTAAAGAAGGCATAATTTCTTAGGAGCTGCCCCAAACTCAATGTCAGATGTAAACCCTCAACAATGTCACTGCAAATTCCAAGTGCCACGTGTTGAAGATGAGGGCTGCATTGTTTCAAAGGAGCTGGTTTGCTCCCTTACGTTTGTCCAAGCATGACTGAGCAGGAAAAGTGCTTTCAAGAAAAACTTTGCAGAGAGGTTGTTTTGGAGGGTTTGTTTGGCTGCTTAAAATGAAGCTTCTGGTGGGTTAAGAATAATGCAGTAAGAATAGTGCCATGTTTGGGTTGCTAACAGCACTGAAGCTGAGAAGTCAGTCCAACCAGTGTCTTCTCATGCTGATCTGGACTCTGACTTTACACCACTGAGTGGGAGCTTTGCCATCCAACAGAGCAAGTTATGGCAAACAGGTGAAGATCAGGACCTGGAGTCCAAGAACTGCATCACAACAACTGGATGATAACTTAGCACCCTGTCAGTGCATGATGTGAAACTCAGTGTCTAAGAGGAAGTGATTTACAGCAGGAGGAGAAAAAACCAGAAGAACCCTAAACAAATGTGCTGACGAAGAGCATGAGCACTCTTGTACATAAGGCTGGGAGTAACATCAGAGTACAGTGGGACATCCACACAGGAGGAGACCTTCCAGGATGGTAAGTACATTTGTCATCATCTTGAGAGAGGTGGGGGGTGGCCATGGAGAGACGAATGCACCTTATTCATGTGAGGAACTTCAAACAGCTCCTGGGGAGGTTTCGTACAGTGAAAAATCACATTCCTGTGTTTGAAATTCCAAGTCTGACACAGTTTGTTGCTGGTGGAGAAAAGAAGTACCAAGAGGTATTTCAGAGGCAAGGAGAAAGCAACCTTAATGTTATAAACAGCAGTTTCCTGTGGGTACTCAGCAGACTGGCATTAGCTGGTGTCCCAGCCTGTGAAGCAACACTGAGTGGTGCTTGTATTTATTGCTCTTGGATGAACTTCAGTCATTGAAATTGGCAGCTGGCAGAGCCCTGACAGCTTTGGGCCGTAGTTAATTGCTGACTAGCTACAATATTATTCTTAGGATTTCTGGTTGAGTCTGGGATGTTTTCCTTCTTGAAAATTAAACTACCTGTTTTAGAGCAGTTCTCACGACTTCTGTACAGCAGGTAGGACTCCAACCCATCACCACTCAAAGACATCAGGAAGGGCTTTGTTTGAACAGAATGGGAGATGATTCTATCACAGCACAGACGAGATCTGTTCACCTTCGCATTTTAAGAAAAATGCTGCTTTTTGAAGACATTTTGTAACTGTTGCTGAAAAAGAGAAGTGAAACAAGTTGTTTCTGGTAAGCTCCATCCATCTGAGGCCATCACGTGTCTCTAAGAGCACTGACAGCTGCAGTTTCTTACCAAGACACTGCCTGGGTCGCCAAATGTGACTTCGGGAGCCAGAGGGACAAGGCAACACCTCTCAGCTCCAGTTCTGTGATGAGAAGCACTGGTGATGGCTGGTTTATTTCTGGCCAGCCCAGCTGATTGGGACAGCTGTGCCAAAGCCACGAGCTGTGGAGTGTAACCTGCAGCCTCAGTGGGCTCTC
Source organism: Falcunculus frontatus (assembly GCA_013398115.1). Lineage (NCBI taxonomy): Eukaryota > Metazoa > Chordata > Aves > Passeriformes > Falcunculus > Falcunculus frontatus. The sequence continues at coordinate 24,177 of VZRV01006420.1, read as the reverse complement.
CCGGCACAGCCTGAAGGGCTGCTGCTGTTTGTCAGTTGCCTTTCTCCTCCTCCTTTAAAATCCCTTTGCCTCAGTTTCCCACCCAACTCTCACATCTTCTCTCTTGCTCTGTCTTGCCTTTCTTCCCACTAAGTTTTCTGGGTTGGTGTGTGACCACTTCCTCTCATGTGTGTTGCTGTCACACACTTTCTCTGTGTGGTGGCTTATATCCCTCAGTCTGCTTGGGCTGTCAGCTCTTTGGGTTAAGACAGTGGGTCTTTATATTGTGCTTAAAACATGAACTGGGGTTTCAGAGGTATGGGAATAGCCAACTGTCCTTCACTGCTGGCAGCCACTCCATTTCTTTGGGGCTGGGAGAATGGATGTTTATCTGCCAGTATTTGTAACTATTTCTAGTGTAAGAGCTTGCAGCTGAGCCTGGGGCAGCAAAAGGAAGTGACAGTGAAAAGTGTAAAACTGCTTTGGGAAGTGCTATAGTGATTACAGCTGATAACAACAAGCAGGTCCTGAAATGGAAACATGGCTTTCTTCTCTGCAGCTCTAGTATGCTTTTAAGCAGGAGTATTTGTACCTTTTCTTCCCTCTCCACCTTTTCCGTCTTTGTCATTCTCTCTCATCTGCTCTTTTACCACAGGCCCTCCCTTTTCACATCTCTCTCTGCATTCCCCAAGTCACTGTTTCAGACCCACCTCCCTTGTCTTCCAAGACATCCTCCACCTTTGCGGTTCAGCCCCACCAGTACCTGTGAGTCAGGTCCCACAGGAAGCCTTTGGGGCTGTGTCTGGGCAGTGTCCATGCAGCCACAGCATCCATACCTAAAGGTGGAGTGGGCAGGAGCTGGATGCAGCATGGAACGTGTACAGCCATGCTGCTTTATTGCTGGGGGAGGGCAGACACCCTAAGCCCACCCAGCTCATGTGACAACAGCTGTGAACACGTGGCAAGATGGATGGGACAAGTCTGGCAGGGTCCTTCCTACCTAAAACTGGTTTGAGTGTGGCCACCCACGGAGCAACGCCATATCCAATACCACTGCAGCAGGTTCATCCTCCAGGCTACAAATGCCCAGCAGCTCAGGGGTCAGAAGTGGTAGTTCAGGGACTGGGCAGGTGGTAGTATCACGTGGTAGTACCTTCTGAGATCTGCTGTACCCCAGGATGTGCTTCTTGCTTCTGAGAACGAAAAATGTCAGCTGGCTCCCGTGGTGTAAATTCACCTCTGCCAATGCAAGGATGATTCATGACCTGCTGGGTACGCGTCAAGTTTTTGAGAAGGCAAAATAGGCAAGTGCCAACTCCCCCTGCCTGACCATCTGCTGCGAGTTTTGGCATATTTTGGTATTTGCTCTTATGGTTGCCTCTGCTGGTGGTACCACAAGATTGGAGAAATAGTGTCTGAGGAGGAAAAGAAGATAACTTATTTTCTAGAGTCATGGCTGCAACAGGGGAGAAAGGGAGTTTGTATTTCAGCCTGGTCCCTGTCCCCTTAACAGAGTCACTTCTTGAAGAGACACTGGCATTGAAGACAACTCCCAGGCACAGGAAGAGAGCAGGAGCCTGACAGAGTCACGTGCAGGATGAGACTGATGCTGCACACTATCACCCACAGCTTCTGCATTTAATTACTGCTTGTTGGCAAATATGTTCGCTTGCAACAGGACCAAAGTGGGTGTTGAAAGATGGCTGGAAGAGGCAGCCGTGCAGTTGTTTACACATTACTTACTGCAGGGATTTTTGTGTGTAGGCAGCACCGGGGAAAAACTGCAGGGATCTGTCTCTCTGTCACTTTAGAATCTGTTAATGTCACTCAAGACCCACAATACAGGGAGGATGTTGCACAGATCCATACTCAAATCTCAGAGCACTGGGTAAAGCAGTAGCAGTAACCTGCACTTTTTGTCTGTAATTGGCTATACACAAATGTTGTCATAAAGCTTTATTTTTCCCCTTGCATACATTTCTGTTTTTCAGATTGTGAAAAAAGCATTAAAAACATCCGTGGCGTTTAATGAGTCCTCCAACATGAAATTAGGCGTGAACAATCAAAAGGACGTCAAAACGGTAATTATTGGGAAACACCACATTTGCTTACAAGAGCTGAGATTGTGCTGACTTTTTCTGAAAAGAAATAACAGGTTAAGAAGAATGATTTTATTGCCCATTTTAGAAATCTGTATAGGTTCCAATCCTATTTGTAAACAAGTGGGTGACAAAACTCTCATTGATTTATCTGGTAGACTGATCAAAGGGTAGACCCCTTGCCCAGAGGGAGTAATGTGGAGCTAAATCCTGCAGCTCTGTCTGGCTCGGGACAAGGAAACCATGCTCGTAAGAACAGCCTCACTTCCACCATTGGCACAGCATTTATTCATGTATTCATTTATTCATTTATTCAGCATGCCCAGAGTACCCGGACATCACAGTGTGTAGCATAGTGACAGCCATGATGTGACTTCAAAATAGATTTCTTACCTTAGAAATGTCTTCTAAAACCTGGGCAATGTTTAAGTCTTGCTAACGTGTTCATGTGATGAAATGCAGAACTGCTAAAAATGGGTGAGATTTTTTTTTGCCTTTGATGAGGTGGAGAACAAGCCAGAGGGCAAAAATTTAAGTAGATAGTTTAAAAATTATTATTTCATTCAAATCACTGCCTGAAATTGATGTCAGCACTGTAGACTTTGAGAAAAGCAGAGGAAATTAAAAGCAAGAAGCTTTATCCACATAGAAACTGAAACTGAAACTTTCAGAGGCAAGTGATTTCTGTGTGGTTTTCCCATGTGCTCTTTTGGGAGCTCAGATTTATGGCTACAGCCTCACGACCACCCCAGACTTGATTCTCCTGCCTGGAAGTTCAGAAGCTCAGCTCTGAAGTGCATGTTGCCTGTCACAGGCTGTTGGATGGTTCCAGCTCCCAAGAATTGCCATGGGGAACCAGACAATGATAATTATTGGGGTGAAATAGATCTGCATGTGTGGTTGGTTGTCTTTCTCTGCTCAGTACAGGGCAGCATTTAGAGCCTGGTGCTATACTTTTCTGCGTGTGAGTGGCTGAACTGCAGATCTGAATCTAGCAGGTAGCCAGGCTAATGTTTTTTCTTCTTTTTCCATCTACATTCAGGGAACAAAATGAAAGGACAGCAAAAGGGAAACGAAACTAACTCACCACACTAGAATGACACGGGAATACTGTTCAGATAATTGAGATCTGTGTAGTTTCACTTTAGGGAGATTTAAGACAAAACCAGAACATGTTCAGAAACCACAAAATGTCTTTCTGCCCCTGACACCTTCTGAACTGTTTTTTCTCCCCTGACTTCACAAACTTCCTTTTTATGGTAATGCCTGGCTTGATCCCACAGCTAATCTTGTGTTAGAAATTTCCTTATTTTGATTTTGGTAGAAATTTTGTTGAACATCCATTGGTCTTGTGCTAAAATAAAGCTAATCAATGTCAAATTAATCATAAGGTTTGGGAAAAAACAAGGGATTGATATGTTGTCATAAAAAAAATTAAACCAAAAAATATAACTAAAATCACGGTCTTCACAAAAACCAACCACAGTCCATTTCCAAATTTTCTTTCCTTTTCAATTCCATTTTATTTTATCATATCTCCTTTCCAGAGTGTGTGTTCCACTTGCTTCTCTGATTTCAAGATTTCTTCCTTTCAGGAAAGGAAATGAAAACTGGTGATCTTGATCAGGATCAATTGGGCAAACTTCAGTCCATTTCACTGCACTTCATGTCATCCCATTTGCTTTTATTGTTTTCACTTCATTTCAGAATTTTCTCTTTTTTTTTTTTTTTTTTAGCATTTCATTTCTTCAATTTCTTCTCCTGTCTCTTTGTTTACCTTTCTTCCCTGAGCTCAGGATTTCAATGCGAATAATTTTGGCAAGTTTCAGTTGTTTTCACTGCACCTCATTTGAGTTTAAAGGGACCTTGTAAAGGTCATCTAGTCCAACGCCCCTGCAGAGAGAAGGGATATCTTCAACTAGATCAGGTTGCTCAGGGCCCCATCCAAGCAGACCTTGAACAGGTGTTCCTCACTTTCTGTGCTGCATCTAAGAACACCGTCTGCCAGTAGCTGCAAGCAGATCTCCTGCTCAAAGACTGTGATTTATTCACCTGCACAGGTAGTCATCCATTAGCTGGTGCATCAGTTCCTTGGTGATTGCTTAAATCTCCTCCTTTGTGGGTTCTGTTCCAGTTTCAAATCTTAGGGGCAATTTTGATGCTTGGTCTTGTCCTGATGGCTGTTTACTTCATGAATGCGGACAGCACAGTTCATCCTAACGGAGAAGAAGCAGCAGTTGTCAGTATTTACAGAAAGGTGGAGGAAGAAGAAGGACTCTACAGAGATCTCCCAGAGGAAGAAGGACTCTATGGAGATCTCCCAAGAACCACAATAACTGAGGAGGACACCAACAGATCCAATGACTCCTGCAGGTGAGTCAGATTAGATGGCACGTGGAGAAGTCATCACCAGATGGAGAAATAGTTACAGTACTGATAATATCAGCATGGGGTTTATTCTCTTCCCATTGTATCATAAGTGATGAAGCACCACTAATTTGGGAAGAGTGAGGGTGCTGTTTAGGCACTGGGTAATTGGTAGTTGCCTGCTCTGAGGGGCCGTAGGGGCAGTGTCACAGCTCCTCTCCCAGTCCTGTGCTTGTATGTTCAGCTCAGCCCGGCTGCTCCTCTGCCACCTGCAGCCATCCTTCTTTTGTGGCAGCAGTGGGAGGCAGCAGAGTGACCAGCTGGCAAAGCAGCCTTCCTCAGAGGCTGGAGGGGCAGGGAATATCTGTGCTGGGAGAGGGTGAAGAGTTACCCAAGTGACATCCAGCTATGGGGGTTTGCTTTCTTCATATCTTAGGCGTGGTAAAATAAAAAGAGCTCAGGATGTCTCCTAAGAAGTCATTCTGCTGAATTTGGAAGGACACTGTACAATATAAGCCCGGCTACAAAAACTAGGGGTAGAAAGCACTCCCAGCCTGTTTGTCCAGCTCAGTTTGTTTGCTGTGGAGGTTGACATCCAGCATGGCCAACTGTATGGCCTGACGGGTGCTTGGTGTCCTGTGGGGGTCACAGTCACTTGCTTCACAATACACAATTGCCATTGCAGCTTTGAACTTGTGGAAAATGTTCCTTATGACTTACCCTTCGAGATAAACAGCACTGCAGCCAAACCCTTGTACCAAGCCTGGGTGAGACTGCTTGATCTAGCCCAGGAAAAAATTCATGTGGCTTCTTACTATTGGTCTCTTACTGGGAAGGATATCAGTGTCAATGACTCCTCTTCCAAGCAGGTAAGGTAAAATCAACAACAAGCACGTCTGTGGTTGTTTTTCCTCATGTACGTGTGGCAGAAGGCAGGTTGGCTGGGTGGTCTGTCTCCCAGAGACATTGCTTGACTCCTCCTGCAAACCCAGGAAGGTTTTCCATGCTGTTCTGAAGCAACACTCCAAGCTTCCTCCTCCAGTCAAGTAAGACTCCATCTGGGCTCTGCCCATGGCTCTGAGTATTTTTATGCTGTGTTTTAAGAGGTCAGCCTCAAACCCACACTCACCCTGTGGACAGTTGACCTGTGAAAGGGGCAGCCAGTGGCAGAGCTGAGGAGCCTATAGGATTCTGTGTACACAAGTGAATGTGCCAGTTCCCACTGGTTAGTGGGAAGGGTCAGGAAGCAAAGTCTGCTGGATTTCTGACAGCCACAGAGGCTGTTTCTCCTCCGTGTGCAGACACAGCACCTGCATCCACCCACTGGGCAGCTGTCCCTGACCTGTGACATTGGACAGCAGCTAAGGAGGCTCCCTCTCCTTTGCAGGGTTCTCCTCCCAGGCACCCTGAGTGGTCAGGCTTCCTGCGGGGCCTCTCTGGCTCTACCACCAAAAATAAATGACAGAGGCCATGGCACAGGCTCACCTTGCAACCACCCATGATGTTTAATTGTCTCTTGGCTCCACTTTGGCATGTGAAAGCTACCAAACTCCCAGGCAATCCTGAGCAGGGTCTGGGGGACTGTTCAGAAAAAACAGACGGGACAAGGCCATGCTGTTTCAGGCAGGAATGGAGCTTAGTTGTGTCGGGAATTCTGCTGTTTGAAGTACCACATGCTGGCCCGGTTATTACTGCGGGCTCAGTCTCTGCCTTTTTCCTGGCATACCTTCCTCACGGGCTCTGGGGCTGCTCCCCTTATCTTCCTCCCTAGTTTCTGGTGGTATAAGGTGTCATTAACTGCACACGAGAAGTGAAAGTAGCAGATGTAAGGCTGAGCCCTGTCTCTGTTGAGGGACAGCTTAGTGTTGGACAGTCTCTGTCACCTTTATCCTTGGGGAGAAATGACCCCACATATCTGTTGAGCATCAGGGCCCAGCAGATGATCTGCACTGGGACATTCACCTTTGAAATCTGGGATGTTTATGGTCATACTTCTAAACCTTACATCTAACAGCATTAAATGACAGAAAATAAACTTTGATTCATACATTGGATCAGAATCTTTATTCACTCTTTTCTCTACCTGAAACACTCCTGAAATAGGTGAAATTTCTGACTTTCTTTCACTGGGGTTCTTCAAAGGAAGCACCCATTAGTAACACTGTACTTGCATATATCTTACTAAACGTTCTGTAACAAAACATAAAAAATAACCATGTACCACACAGGGTGAAGATATTCTGCAGAGGTTTGAGAGATTACTCGCAGAGAATGTCTCTTTGTATATTGCAGCAAGTTCACCAACTCTGGCTACAAAATCAAGGGACCTCGAGCTTTTAGCAGAAAAAGGTAATTATTTCCCTTCAGTGATCCACTCAGAGCTTCCATATTGTAAAAGGGCATCTGGGGGAAACTGGTCTCCAAGGCCTGTTCTGGTGTGGTGCTTGCATGGGTTCACAGGATAAGCACTATCTGTCCACTAATTCATGGTTTCTGTCTGTGTTGCCATGCTCTTTAAGATTTTCCTGAAAGTTCACATTTTGCATTTTTTTTTTTAAGTTACTGTGTTCCCAGGAATGAGAACTTGTGAATTTTGGTAGTTATTACTGCCTGCAAGAGTCAGACATGCAGATGTGTTCTGGCTGTCGAGGAACCATCTCCATGCTATATCTAAACAGTTTTTTCCCATCCCCATCTTTCTTCAGGGGCTCATGTGAAAAAGATTGATTTTGGACATTTGACAGGAGGAGTGTTGCATAGCAAATTCTGGATAGTAGACATGAAACACATATATATTGGTAGTGCAAACATGGACTGGAGATCTTTATCTCAGGTAACCTCTGCTGCTGCATATTCAAAAATCTGGGGGAAAATTCATGTCCTAGCAGATAACAGAAAAATCATAATGATGTAAAATATTGTGGGAACGGAAGAAACAGCAAAGAAACCCGTGGAGGTGGCTCCTTCTGGGGCTGTGACACAGCTTGCTCTCTTTGCAGGTGAAAGAGTTTGGTGCTGTGATATATAACTGCAGCTGCTTGGCCAAAGACCTCTGGAAAACGTTTAGTACCTACTGGGATGTTGGATATCCTAATGCTACCATCCCATTCCCTTGGCCTCTTAACTATTCTACCCACATTAACAATCGTTGGCCTCTGGAAGTAGAATTTAATGGAATCTTGACAGAAACCTATTTTTCTGTAAGTATGTTTGAAAATAACAGACTGTAAACTGTGTTTAGGGATTGAGCAGAAAGTTTCTTCAGCAGTCCTCCTCAGTTGCTTGTGTTCCAGGTGGATAATAATTTGTTCTTTAGGTTCCTCTGGAACTATTCAAAGAATAGGGATAAACCCAGCATTAGCTGTCAAACTGGATGGCAGGAACACTGTGCAGGTCTCTTTTAATCACCTGTAGGCTCAATATATCAGTAAGTATCTGACACAGCAGGACATGGAAAGCATGAGGAAAGATGGTGGTCCATCTCAAGGGCTTTGTGATATTTTAATGAAAACTAGACAGGTCTAAACATAAATGAGTCGCAGTCTGAGAGAAAAAAAAAATTAAATCACTGATTGACGTGTTTTCTTTTTCACAGGCTTCTCCTCCAGCATTTTGTCCAGAAGGTCGTACCCATGACCTCTATGCCATACTCAACATTATCAGTCAGGCACAGAAGTTTGTCTGTGTTTCTGTTATGGAATATTTCCCTACCAGCCGTTTCGTTCATCCAAAAAGGTACAATTTTAATCCTGAGCAAATCAGTTACTTGCACTATGTAAAGAAAAAATATATGATTTCCCTCCTTCTGCAATTAAAATATTCAGAGGGAACTGAGGCTCTGCTCTGCATTCACAACCATCCCATGGACTGTGCCTCCCAGGTACCAAAGGACAGGATGAGAGGAAATGGCTGCAAGTTGTGCCAGGGGAGGTTTGGATTGGATATTAGGAAAAAGAAAGTAATAGAAAAGGTTGTCGAGTATTGGAACAGATTACCCAGGGAAGTGGTGGAGTCACCATCTCTGGAAGTGTTTAAAAGATCTGTGAATATGGCACTTGAGTACATGGTTTAGTGGTGAACATGGTGCTGGTGCTGGTCTGAGTTGGACTTGATGGTCTTAAAGGTCTTTTCCAGCCTTAACAGTCCTAGGATTCTGTGATTCCAGTCCTGATGCTGCAGGAAGGATGGTATCCAATACCTGTGTGCTTTGCTGGGGTTTTAGAGCAGCTTCCTGTGCACTGCACACAGCAGGAGAGCTGTGAAATGCCAGACTAGGGACAGCCAGGTACAGTGTCCTCCAAAATTCTACACTTTATGAATAGAGAGAGGAAAGGGAACACCAGAAATATATCTGACATCAGATTTTTCAGAGAAAACATTGCTGTGCTCTCCTGTCTTGCTCCTGTTTTTCTTTCTTGCTGTCCTTTACTTCTGAAGAGTCTTGACTTCCTGCTCTATTTCCTGCTTGATACGCTTGACCCATTTTTTAGAGGGTGGTTCTTGACTGTCCTGACCTTTGCAGTGAGAGCTGAAACAGCCTCTAAAAGAAACTTCTGGGGTTTTTTGTTTGTTTGGTGTTTGATGGGGGGTTTTTTTGTTGTTGTTGGCCGGTTTGCTGCTGTTGTTGTTGTTTGGGGTTTTGTTTTTTGTTTTGTTTTGTTTTTAATAATTCCACCAAAGTTCCAGCAGCAGCTTCAGAGAGGTGATAGTGGTGATCTGGAGTAATCACAGAATCATAGAATGGTTTGGGTTGCAGACCACCTAGTTCCTCCCCTCCTGTGCCATGGGCAGGGATGCCTTTCCCTAGACCAGGTTGCTCAAAGCCCCATCCAGCCTGGCCTTGAGCCTGTGTGTGGTGAACCCCTGCCATGGTCCCAGAGACTGCCCAAGGTCGCAGCAGAACGATGCAGACTCTGCACATGAACCCAAACCTGAGTAACACAGAAAGTTAGTCAGTCATGGGGCAGCACTAAGACTCCCAAATCCTCTTAGATATGCTTGAATTAGGATGTTTACACTCAACCAAGTGCTCTGAATTATCTGCTTATAACATTTCTGAGTTTTCCAACCATCTAAATAATCTGAGAAAGAAGTTCAAGTGAAATAATTATGTACAACATGGCTTGCTGAATAGGGTAAGCTCTAGGCTGCCATTTAGCCAGAATGATACCATGCATTATGCCCTCTGTCACAACTGTGTAAAGCCTCTGTTGTTCAGCTGGGGCATGGGTGTGTTACAGGGAAAATTTAAGGATAATAGAGAGACATGGATAATTCTACTGTCCAAGAAACAAAATCTTGAGACTAGCTTCTACTTGGAGGATATATTTAATAAATCAAACAGCTCAGAGGATTTTCAGTTTCTGTGTTATACAGTTAAGTCTCTGGGTTTCTCATCTTCTGATTTTAGCCAAGAATAAGCCCGGAAAAGTCTCTTTTCCCCCTTAGGATTGAGTATGTTAATACTCCTTATTCTTCATCTGAAGGCTTAATCCACAGTTTGTGACATCTAGGGCTGATCAGATGCAAACAAGAGTTTGAAAGGCCCAGGGAAAGCAGTGCAGGGCCTCGGGCTATCTCCACAGCAACCAGCTGTACTGCCATGAATTGAAGCTGATTAGTTCAGGTTAGGTTCCTCCAGCAGCTGAGGCAGAGGGAACAAAGCTGCTGTCTACTGCCTGAGTGTTAAGCAACTAGAAACTGATATATTTAAAAAATTGAAACCATTAAAAAATTGCATTTCAAATAGCATGATTTTCCAAGTTTTTCAGGATCTATAAGTCAAGCCTGAGCCTCAGAGCATGTGGCCAGGCCATTGATCGCAACAGGACGATGCACAGGAGAGGATTAGATAATTCAGGCCTTTGTACATAAAACCAAAAAGATTAAGTTAGTCAAATTAATTCATCATTGCTCATGGGACTGTGAGCAAATGCTGGACCTCTCTCTGTATCAACCCTCCAATCTGTACTAAACATGTTCGTCTCCCTCCGTGCAGCATTTTTTAGGATCTACGGAATGAAAATGCCATGTGGGTGTTTGGAGTTACTAGCCCTGGGATGCCCGTTGTCCAGCTCTTAGTGTTGTGTAGCTGGGTGAAGGATGTTAAAAATGTTCCCCACAGCTACTGCCAACACAAGTGTCAGGAAAACGGATTTTCCCATGTTCAGGGAACATGGAGAGCACAGTCGTGTCCATTACCTTGGGGACACACGAGGGCAGGGAGGAGGGGAGAGGGGTAGAGCCTGCCCACACTGGCTGATGGCACAGGACCACTGCAGACACCAGAAACAGACTCCAGGGCCCTGAAAAGGCCATATTCTACAAAATGGTTCTTAGACTTTCCTCTAAAAAGGAAAAGGGCTCTGCACTGCCCTTTTTACTCTGAGCTGTATGAACTGGCTTTACCCTGGAGTTGCTGTTGTTATCTTTAGTTTCCTAAGAAAATGAGCATGGGGGCACCATGCTGTATCTGTGTATGTGCACTTTACCAAGCTTTAAACTTTTTGATGAATTTCACCCCAATTCGGCAGAGGTCTCCAAACACATTCTGTGAAAAGAATGGACTTGGAAGAAGGCAGAAGTCTTGTTTGTACCTCCAGGGAAGCCACAGGTGCTTTACTTACGAGACATCAGAGATCCCATCTGTGCATCAGCACTTTAGTCTCAGTTTATTGTCACAGCTTTCCACTGAACTGTTTTAAAAAAATATCCCTTTTTGCACACACCTCCTTTTCTGCAGATACTGGCCAGCCATTGACAACGCCCTGAGACGTGCAGCTTTCAACCACAGAGTGCAAGTCCAGCTTCTGGTCAGCTGCTGGGCATACACTGACCCAGCCATGCTCCACTATCTGAGGTCCCTGCGTGCTCTCAACAACCCACATGCCCACATCAGTGTCGAAGTGGTATGACAAGAAACCTGATTTTGGAAAGACAGCTTGAGGATACGGCCCCACACTGATTTTTGAGACTAAGCTGCAGTTTGTGTGTACAGATATTAGCTTTTAGAGAAGCAGGTTGTCTGTTTTTGCAGTGACTGCTTCACATTCTTGTGAAAAAGAGGCCCAATATATAATCTTTGAGGAAGCAGATATTTCGAGCTATGACTGATATCAGGGATGTGCCTGGCTGTGGCACTTGAGACATTATCCTGGCAGTTGCTTTTGCTGAGCACCATGACTGTAACAGTTTATATGATAACTTAGTGCTCCTCTCAGAGACCTTTTCCTGCATGGAGTATTTTAAATGGGACTAATTGCTATCAGTTTTCTAAAATTGAGAGCTCTGCTGTCTGCTTATATAGACAGACCTATTTTTGAACACTACATATTGCACACAGGCCATAGGCATTATGCTGGAATGCATCAAGTGGAGTGGGGATGGTGTGAACGCTCCCAACGTGATGCAGTAACCACAACAGAGAGATATCACACAAGGAGGAGTGGGTTTCAGAAAAAAAAATAAAAAGGGACAGAAATGTGTATTTTGGTAAGAGTTAACACGAAAAGTTAGGCATTATAGTTTCCTGCAGTACCCCTTGTGTCTGTGATCAGCCTGTTCTCACACAAAATGAGAGCAGCAATCAGTGGTAACTGCAGATCTATTAAACAGCTGCCTAAAACTGCATTTAATTGTCTGCCCTATAATGATAATAGCTGTGCCACTAATGGAACATTGTGAGGCAAACATTATCTGTATCTGATCTCAATTGCTTATCCAATTTTATGTATAGTGGAAGTATTATTTGCTAGTTTTCTTGGATAGGAGTACAATCTCTTCTATTCTTTGAAACTATAGAAAACATGCACTGCCCAATCATGAAGTCTGTTCCTCACCCTCGTACTTCTGTTTATATTTTTAATTTCTCTCCCTCCAGAAACTCTTCATTGTTCCCGTTCTGAATCACACAAACATTCCTCACGGGAGAGTGAATCACAACAAATACATGGTCACTGATAAAGTAGCCTACATCGGTATGTATTCCATTATTCCAAATACTTACAGTATCTCCAGATCTATGGGACTGAGACAGGGTCAGCTGCAATAGTAAAAAATACCTCATTTTGCCATATGAAGCAAAGTCTGTCCTAGGTAAAGAAGTACAGATGTGAAGGGGAGACAATAATGTAGGTCAAGTTCAGTAAGAGATTATTTAGTATGATTGTGAACCATTAGGAACAGAGCATGGCAAGGCTGAGTGCACAGCCTGTGACAAGCACAGTGGGAATTTCACAGCCCATGTGCTCAGAATGACACAGGGATAGCTGGTGCTCCAGCATATAACATTATCGTGCTTTAATAAAAAGGAACTGCTGGGAGGAATTAATCCTATGCGCTGTTTGCTGAACAGAATTCTAGGAAAGGAAATGAGAAAACAGTAATGTCAACAACTCTGTGCTGTTCCTGAAAGCTGGGATGGTGTTTACATTTCACTCTTTTATTAGGAACCCGCAAAAAAGGGAATGTGAAAGTGCTCTGTCATTTCAGCCAGCTCATCCTCCCAGCAATGCACACCAGCAAAGGCTGAGGGTTTACAGCTCCAATTGCCTTCAATACTTTCATAACTTGTTTCATACTCGAAGGCAGATATGCAGATAATTTGTTTTCATGCCTAAGCACCTTCTGGAATTGACAGACTTTTCTGGCTAAGGCAAACATGAGGGGAAATGCTAAGTGATAAAATGTGTATTTTTCACAGTGCTTGATTTTCTGAATCGAGGTAGCTTTGGAGGGAGCCCTAGACAATGTCTGCAGCTGGATTCCCAGCTTTTCCTGGTTTAGAAGCAGGCTTTGCATGTCAAGCTCAGAACAGCTCCTGAGGGTTTACTGATCAAGAGTTCAGTTTCTCCTTTTGTTTTCCTTTAACAAGTAAAAAGAATTAAGTCCATTAAAGACTTTTTTTCTTTAAATGCAGAAACCTATGTCAAACACTGGCTTTTACCCCTCTTTTACCCCTCAAATGTTGCACTTTATTACCATGTTTATGAGTAGATTTTTGTGTTCTGTCACAGGCTGTAAGGAATCAAAAGGTTATGAACCTTCAGGGTTGCAGTTAATACCAGGTTTCCGAAACCTGAGGTCTGGCATAAGAAGGAGGTGACCTGATTTTTGCTGCCTCGTTGGTTCTAATGAGATCTGCAGTCATAGAGCAAATCAACAAAGCCCAGAGATCAAACAGAACACTGGGAAATGAATGTTTTCTAATCAGCTACTTTTCCATTGCATAGGGACTTCCAATTGGTCAGAAAACTACTTCACTGATACAGCTGGCGTGGGACTAATTATCAAACAGAATTCGACCAGCCCGCAAAGAAGGCAACAGCCTGTCCAGGAACAGTTGAAAGATCTTTTTGATCGAGACTGGAATTCCAAATATGCGGTGAATCTGGAAGATGTACAGGGACAGAAAGACTGTAACTGGAGAGGCAGACTCTGAAGGGAATTTAAATGTACATTTAAAACAGAAACAAAAAAATGTATTTGAATCTTGTTCCCATGCAAATCAAGGAACTCTCTTCTTTTTGTCTTTGTCAGAGAAATCACTTTCTCGTGGTGTCCAAATTGATGACATGGGAATTTCTGATAGTTGACTCTGCCTGCAAAACCATTAGTCAGTGTGTGATGTTTGATTTTTTTGTGTGATTACCTCATCCCAGAGTTAATGAAATGCATACAGTTGTATGACAAGCTGTCTTATATTAAAGGAAACATCAGAGACACAGATCATTACTGCTGTGCTATTTTATCTTAGGAAACTATATATTTCAACCTAAATGTTCCATTAACAGTGTTTGCTTACATGCGTTTAAACATTTTTAATAAGCTCCTGGGGACCTTAAGATTTGAGCCATGTATATGATCACCTACAATAGCAAGGGCAGATTTTTAAAAGCATTTAGGAATTAGAGATACAGGGAAATACCTGTTTCTAAGTGTTGAGGCTAGCTGCTAGAGATAAATGCCTGGGATTTAAACCTTGAGGCCAGCTTCCAACTCAGCTGCCCTGGAATCCCCGAAAGTCTGGGGATGTTCGGATGTCTGTGTGTCAGTCTTGTGCAGCAAACAGGATGGGGGATCAGGGCAAAGCTGGTACATGGGTGCTGTTGTGGCTAGGGCATCCCTCGTGCACTGCGTGCAGTGCTTGGAGAGCCTCCTCGCTCCTTCGGGGCTGCCCTGGTGCTGGCCCTGAGCAGTGTTGTGTCTCTGGGCTGCCCTTCCTTCCGCAGTCACTTAGGGACCACAGCCCTGAGCCATCTGGTGCCTTATATCTGTATCCACCACTGCTCTGCCCTGGGTGACTGTCTGAAGTGAGAGGAAAAGAGAGCAGGGCACATGCTCCAGCTGTGAGAGGTGTGAGTGACACGGGGTGGGAGCTCCATGAACCCTGCCAGGGCTGTGCACCTCTGCCTGAAACTGGGAGTGGAGTCACTGACTTAGGTATTGATTTACACCTCTGTGAATACACAAAAATCCCCATACTAATAAGGACTTTTAGAGATGACCTCCATCAATGTTCCATTTTTTGATTTCCAGGCTGCTCCTCAGCTATCTCTTCAGACACTTCCAAGATTCCTTGCAGTGTGTTATCCATCATTACAAATCAATGCTTCTTGTTCCTGTGGCAGATTTTTTAAGCCATGTAGTTACATGTACAGATATCACTGAAATTCTGTGAGTATTCATATACGTGCCAAAATATTGAGGAACATGCAGGTGCTTTTTGTGCTCTCACCCCCTATTTCCTTACTAGAGTTAGCTTGAAAATCTTTGTGAGAAGTTACATCTTCAACCAACAAAACTATTTTCTGTAGAGGACTGCCTTCCTCTAGATGGCACTCCAAGCTGTGTTTTTCTGTTTTGGCAGGGATAGATGTTGCAGGAGTAAGAAAACTTCTTTCTCTTCTCCTTGTGAGCTCAAATCTGACAGTGCTGGATTAGTTGTTCAGTGGGACAGAGCTTCTGCACAAGCTGGCAGAATTTTCTTATGGCCATATAAGCCTCATGTGGATTAAGGTTTGGCTCATAAAAGAAAAATAGATGCTTAGGAGAGTGCTCTTCTATTTTCTCTACTGGTATCACTGTTGGTTTTCCTCTGTGTGGGGGGGTGGGTGGGGAGTTTGCAATTAAGATAGTGAACTGGATCTAAGAGGAACTTGAGATTATTTCCCTGGTTTTTGGTGAGACTTTTGAAGCCCCTTCATACCTTGGTTCTTATTCACATGTTTTCTGTTAGAAAGGTAGGATATCACGTCAGTTATAACCAGGCTTTGAGTCTCAGTTCTTTTGCATTTATGAAACAGGGTTAATAATATTCCTTATCCATTCATCTGTTACTCGTCTCTTTCAATTAGATTGTGATTTCTTCAAGCTAAGGACTGTACCAAATGTAAGCTGGGGCCTCCAGTGGTATCCATTAGCATCGTGCTTGGACTGACTGGTTATTAGGAAAAGGTTCTTCACCTAGGGGGTGGCTGGCCACTGGAAAAGACTCCCCAGGGAAGTTATTACATTAAGAAGCATTTGAACTACAAACACGGACATGTGGTGTGATTCTTGGGGTTGTCCTGCGTAGAGCCAGGAGTTGGACTTTGTGGGTCCTTTCCAACTCAGAATATTCTATTATTTTCTAGTCTGACTGCAGGCTGTTCAGATTTTTGTCAGTATTGATGTATTCCTGTCCAGAAAAAGTCGCTGGTTTGGCTCTTGAGCATGGATACTCCTACCTCTGATCAGCTCATCCCATGTACCTGTGTTATGAGGGAGTACAAGGTGAGTGAACTGGCCCTGCTTTACTGGAGTGGCTTTCAGGAGGGACTGCTGCACTGCTCTCCCAGCAGGATCATCTCTGAAAGCTCTTGGTTTGGTGCAGTGCCTTGTAGCTACAGCACTGCTGACAGCAATGCAGACGACAGCGAGACAGAACCTAGCTGGCTCCATGGGTTATGACTGCTGACAGGACCACAAAGTCACCTGGCTTCACACATTAGACACCAGCTTGTTCCAAAAGCTTTAGTATTATCTGTTCCCATTTTTTCCTGCCGTTACCCAGGATTTTCCTTTCCCAGCTGTTCCAGATAAAACACACCTTTGCTTTCACCCTGGTACTGAGAAAACATTTCATCTACCATTTATGCCATATCAGTCATAAATATCCCCATAATCCCTAAAGGATAGCTCTTGGGTCATCGGCACTGACTCACAGACCTGTGCAGAGGGCCAGAAAAGCTGGCTCCAGTTGCAGAGTAGATTGTGGCGGTGCAGCTTCCTGAGGAGGGGAAGTGGAGAGGGAGGTGCCAATTCTTTCTTCCTGGTATCCAGTGATAGCATGCGTGGGAATAGCTGAAACCTCCACCAGGGGAAGTTCAGACTTGGCCACAGTGACCACGAAGAAATTGAGTTTAAAATCTCTTTTGAGAGGAGGAAAAGGGACAGCAAAATTTCAACTCTGGACAGGAGGAGAGCTGACTTCAGGCTGCTCAGGGAACTAGTGAGTAAAGTTCCCTGGGAAAATGTTTTTGTATTTGGGGGGATTGTTCTGCTCTGCTCTGCACTGGGACAGCCTTACTTGGAGTCCTGTGAGCAGTTTTGGGTGCCACAATAAAAAAAAGACATTAGAGAGTGTCCAAAAGAGGCCACAAGGATGGTGAAGGGTCTGGAGGGGAAGCCTTATGAGGAGTGGCTGAGGTCACTTGGTCTCTTCAGCCTGGAGGAGACTGAGGGCAGAGCTCATTGGGATCTTCAGCCTCCTCACGAGGGCCAGTGGAGGGGCAGGTACCAATCTCTTCACTCTCATGGCCAGTGACAGGACCCGAGGAAATGGCTGGAGCTGAGTCATGAGGGGTTTAGGATGGATATTAGGAAAAGGTTTCTCCCCTAAAGGGTGTTTGAGCACTGGAACAGGCTCCCCAGGGCACATGGCAATGCTCTCAGGCACATGGTGTGAGTCTTGGGGTGTCCTATGCAGGGCCAGGAGTGGGATCCAAGGATCCTGACAGGTCCCTTCCAACTCAACATATTCTATGATTCAACTTGGGATTGTAACGAGTGAAAAGTCTCCATTACCCCTATATTTAGGAACTGTGCTGTCATTAAGCATCCACCTCAGCAGACAGTGAAGTACATGCAAACTTCTGCAAATTTAAGCTGGGATTTTCTGAATCAGAAGTGTCAGTAACTCACACTACTCAAGTTATTATTCATATGGTGAGTTTATTGTGAATATTTAAGAATACAGACAGTGTTTTAATGGTACATGTGAAGGCTGTCACATATGCCCTCTGGTTTTCATTGTGCACTTGAGAGAAGCGTTAATATAAACAAAGAAGCAAATAATTATATACACCTCCTTTCCCAGAAAATCTCTGAAGCAATTCCACCAGTGTGGCAGATCATTCAAAGCATTTAACTATCCCATAAGTATATACATTAAAATTTATTTATCCACATTTGAATAATATTCTTTGTAAGCATGTTTTATTCTGGTATCTTACAAACATGATTTAGTTACATGTCTTTTGGTCTTGAAATTAATCTGTTGGGTTTTGCTGCTTTTTATTTTAAATAATTGTAAGGCTAAATATGACCCACCACAATAATAAAAGAATGAGAAGAGAGGAAGAGGCAAAGCATTAGTCTCTCTACACTAATATTTAATTTTTATTTTGTATTTTAAAATGTTTGTGGAATATACATACTACCTTAGCTGAAATAAAGAAAAACATTTTAATAACAAAGCAAAGTAGATCAAAAAAGTCCAAAATCTAAACAGGTAAGTATAGTTCTCATAGTACTAGTTTATAACCCATTCTGTAAATAATCTGTAATCTAAATATAACTGGTGTGTTTTGAGAAGCCTATTTAACAAGTCTTTTGCGGTCACTGAGCCTTTCAATGATTTACTTTCATAGTTCAGGTATCTACTCAGACTTTGCTTAAACTATGGGCTCCTCTGTGCCTGTCATAATTGTTGCCTTTGGGGTAGATTTAAAGAAATCATTATTTTTATTAGTGTTCAATATAGTACATCCATGTACTTGAAAATTTAAATGTGGTAAATTCTGTTCAAGTTTTCATGAAACCAGCTTTGGGCTTTAATTTTCAGTTAGTAGAAAATTAAGAAAACATTCTTTTCTGTACGTATAGATGATTTTGTTTTCATTGAGGACTGAGAAAAATGCAACCTTCATTTGGTTGTATCTCCAACAATATTAGATTTACTATCTTTTTCTTCCTCCAACAAGATTAGTTCAGTTCTTGCTGAAGATGTCACGATAGATGAGGCCCCATCAATTTCAGCTTTTTCACCCTCTCGTATTTCTTTAGGTGATAAGCTTTCTTGTGCATCAAAAAACACATCTGGTTTATCTGTTGGGCTGTCTTCATCTGAGAGTCTCCCCTCTTTGTTACCCACCTCTTCTTTGTCAATGGACTTAGCCTTTTTGGAAGGAGATGTGAAACCAAGCTTGGGAAATCTAAACCATCCAGCTTTTTCAGCCTGCTTAGAGGGATCATCTGATGTGTCAGCAGGTTTCACATCTTCTGGAACTGATTTTTTTATTTCTGGTTTTGCATCTGTGCTTGTTTCATCCCCAGAAGATGAAAAGCCAATACTTGGAAGCCAAAATTTGAATCTTCCAGGTGATCTTTTACTATCAGTCTTTTCTTTCTCATTGGTTATGTCTTTTTCTTCACCTTCCACTGCTTCAACTACATCTTCATCTTTAGAGAGAGGATCTGCAGTTATTCCCTCTGGTGATTTATCAGGAAAACTCTCTTCAAGTTTACTGGAACACTTTACTTCAGCAGCAGATGTTTTTAACTTTGTCAAACTTACTTTTCCTCCAGATTCTTCAGACTCACAGTGTGGTTTGTCAGACAGTTTAAGCTCAGCACTGCCAGTTCTCTGTGCTGCTGCTCCGAGGCTTTCACCAGCACCTGTAGGTTTTCTCACTGATGCACCGCCTGTCGGAGATGGCTGCTGGACCAGCACTTCTAAATCACTGTGTGATTCAGGCAACTTCGCCTTGAGCAATGAGAATCCCAAAGCAGCAGTTTTGACCTCTGATGACAGAATCTCTGATTCTTTCACTATTTCAGTAGTGTAAATCTCACACCTTTCAATAGCAACATGTTCAGGTTCTGCTTTCTCACTTACTTCTTGGCCCTCTATATAAGACCAATGAATGTCTTGCCCTGCACTGGAAAGGGAGGACTCTATGGTAGCTGTCATTTGTGCTGTTTTAATGTCAGGTTCAGTCAGCGTTAAAATTTTGCTTTTTGCTTTTTGAATACCCCCCTCTAGAGCTCCTGGTGTTTCTTCAGGGGTAGCAGAGCTTGCTTGCAGTTGCACTACTTCAATGTCAGTACTAGATCCCTTTGGATCTGTTACCACTTTTGACAGTAAAACATCAGCTTCAATTGGGAGAGTTCTGAAAGTGAATCTTGGTATTTTTAGTTTGGGAATTCTTACACTTACTTCTGGGACACCTTGTGTTTGGTCCATTGTTTCCCTTGTTACTCTGGCAGATGCTTCCATATGATCTAGAGCTGGACTTTTCAGGCCAATAGATCCTTCTGGTTTTCGTAACTGCATTTCTGCTGTGCCTATTTCACTTTTAGGTGCTGAATCAACTTCTGACTTTGGCAAAACAGTATCATCTTCAAACCCCTTGATTTCTGAATGCAGCATTCCAAACTTTGGAATCTTAAACTTGTATGCTTTAATTTTACTTGTTTCTGCTCTGTCTTCTACTTGCATTTCCACTCCTGCAGACACATCCTTTTCAACACTTTTCACTTGAAATTTCATTTCAGGATCTACTGTAGTAATTTTAACATCCGTCTTCACTGTTGGGACTTCTACCTTTAGATCTTCCAGCCTAGCAGTAACATAAGTACCATCTTCTGATCCTTTTGTTGTAGACCATTCATACGTAGTCTTTTTAAATTGACTTTCTTCACTGTCTTTTCCTATGATTTTCACCTCACCCTTTATCTTTCCTTTTTTACTTGCTGCCTCTTTATTTTTAATATCTAGCTCTTCCTTTGGAAGACTAACATCTATTTTCTTCTGTGTTGCATCCAGAGTAATTTCAGCTGATGATGGTTTGCATCCTACTCCTGATGTCTCTAACTTCATGGAACCTTCTACCTTTGGGACTTCTATGTCCCGTGATTTGTCTTTATGCTCTGGAAAAGTCAGAGTACACGTAGGAAACCTATTTGTTGAACTCTTGTCTTTGTCAGTTTCTGAAGCACTTGGGTATGATTGAGACAACTCTGGTGTGATTTCTGAAGTATGTCCTTCAGCACTGCGCTTAACTATGTCTGCGTAAGTTTCGGTTTTTGGAATGTTCACTCTACTATCTTTTCTTTCTGTGGATAATGAAATATCTCCTTCCATCTTTGGCAAGCTAACATCAGAACTCTTCACAGAATCTTCTAATTTTTGAATCCCCTCTTTTCCAATAGTAATTTCAGCAACTGCATGTGGTAATGAGAAGGTATTTTCAGGAATACTTGTTTCAGTTTGTACTTTTGCAGAAGGAAGAGTTGCCTGAGCTTTTCCCATATTTCTTTCAATATCAGCATCACTTTTTTTTTCCTTTAAGGATGACCTGCCAAATGCAGGTATTTTGAATTTTGGCATTTTAAACCATCCCTGATGTTCTTCAGTTTTTATTTCATGTTCTTTTAATTTGATTTCCTTTTCCTCAGGACTCTCAATAACTCCCTCTGTCTTTGGTTTAGACACTGACTGGGTGCTTATGTTTACTTTTGCATCTTCAATGCCACCCATCAGAGCTTGGGGTGTTTTTATCTTACCATCAACTAGTCCAGGATCTGACATATCAGATGTAAGTTCTGATTGTGGAACTCCCATAGCAATGTCAGCAATTTCGTTGGTCGTTTTTAGCTGGGGTAGGTCAGCTTCTATATTTGGAGAGCTGATCTCTGTCTCTGGGCCTTTCCCTTTTGTTAGGGAGATTCCAAACTTCGGCTTCTGGAATTTGGGCATTTTAATCTTCCCTTCAGGACCTTCCAATTTCACTTTTCTTCCATCCACAACTGATGAGCTTTCTGTTAATATATCAGGGCTCTTGAAATCAACTGAAGTTTCTCCTTTGGGGAACTTAATACCTGTTTTTTGAAAGTTACATTCATCGGTAGAACTTACTTTTAAGTCAATCTGTTGAAAACTCCCCTCTGAGGGAGTCAAAGAAGCATCAATCTTTGCTGAGCTGACTGTCATTTCAGTTTTAGAGGCTTCAACTTCTGTGCTGGAAAACTCTGGAGTGTGGACCTTAGTGCCAGCCAGTTTTATGCTTATTTGTGCCCCTTCTTCGATCCATTCAGGATGACTTTTTTCTATATCAGGTATCTTAATTGAATCATCACCCTCTATTTCTGTTTTAGGAAGAGTAGCATCAGCTTCAACTTTCGGTGAATGAGACTGAGATTTTGGAACCTTGATCTTGGAGAGTGAAATTTTAGGCATGACAAATTGAGGCTTTTTAATTGGACTTTTTTGTTCAGCTTTTCCTGCAGATATTTCCAGATCAAGGTCTGGCCCACTACCTTGATCATCAGTTGCAGTTCCTTTCACTTCTGTGTCTGTTCTGCCTGACATGACAGCAAGCTTTTGGTCTTCCAAATCTGCTCCAGAATCTGATTTAATGCTTGCTTCCTTCTTCGGTGACCAACTGAAGGATGGAAGTTTGAATTTTGGCATTTTGAAATGTCCTTCTTTCTCCTCTCCATCTGCATCTTGCTTTATTTCCCCCTTGATTTTTACTGCTGCATCTGAATCCTGAATATCACTGTCTGTTTTTGGAATAGAAATGTCAGCTGATGGGAGGTGAACATCAGCCTCTGATGCCTTACTGTCAGTTTTGGTAATTTTGACTTCAGGGCTGTAAGTCTCTGTTCCGGTGCCATATTCCACCTCCAAGTTTGGTGCTTCAACAGCAATGTCAGATATTTCTACAGTTGCTTTTAGTTGGGGAACTTTGACTTCTGATTTGGATTGGCCAACATCCTTTTCTGATCCTTTCCCTTTAGAAAGTGTAATTCCTACCTTTGGCATTTGGAATTTAGACATTTTTGTTTTCACTTCAGAATCTTCAACTTTTATCTCTACATCACCCACAGCAATTTCACTTGATGTTCTTTCAACACTTATGTCAGGACTCTTCACCTCAAGCGAACCTTCAGTTACCATCTTAATATCTGAGATGGAGAGGCTGGCATTAGCAGCAACTGATTTCAGTGTCAACTCATCTTCTTCACAGGTAGGAAATGTGATCTCACCTGTAGGCATGCTAATATCCATCTCTATTTTGGGAGCTTTGGCTTCTGGCTTGGAAAATTCCAAAGTTGGGACCGTAACTTTTGGAATTTTTATGCCCAGTCCCGCCCCTTCTCCACTACTCCCTTTCTCATATTTCTGAACAGAAACACCTTCTTTTTCTTGTTTGGGTCCAGAAACATCAGTTTCCAGGACAGGCAGAGTGACCTGAACTTTCTGACCCTTAATTTTAGGGAATGAGATCTTTGGCATGGTAAATTGAGACTTCTTGGATTTGACCTTTTCACCATCTTTTTCTGTTGTATCGAATTCTGCATGGAGGTATTGATTCTCAGGAGTAGAAAGAGTTAATTCAGATCCTGTGTCTCCAGATGAAGTAGACAAAGTGGGTCCTTCCAGATGTTCCTCAACATGAGAAGGGGCAATAGCTTCTTTCTTTGGTGACCACCTAAATGAAGGCAGTTTGAATTTTGATGATTTAAATTTGTTTTCTTTCTCCTCAGTACCCTTCTCTCCTGAAACTACTTCCTGTTCTGCCTTGCACTCTAAATCTGGGCCATGGATTTCTGCGTCTAATTTTGGCAAGGTGACCTCCATTGGTGAGAAATTTGGATCCACTGTTGGTGCATCCAGAACAACTTCAAGTGAAGGCTTATGCAACTTTACACCAAGTTGGGCATCAGAGGTTTGAGTTGGTTTTTCAGTATCAAGATCAGTCATATGAGATGTTATCCTTCCCTTGGAAATTTCAGATTCCATGTTGGAAACAGTGTCACTTTCAGATGCTTTTCCCTTAGATCGAATTCTGAATTTAGGTTTTCGGAATTTAGGAATTTTAACTGTGACCTCTGTGTCAACCAAAGATATTTCAGCAGATGTTGTTTTACCTTCTAGCTTAAGACCTCCTTGCTCCTCAGAACCATCTTCACATAAAATTTCAAAATCTGACAGATTTTCATCAGCAAGAGATGCTAATTTTGACTGAGATTCTGTTAGATTAATTTGGTATTTAGTAAGAGTAATATCCCCTTTTCGTGATGAGGACTCCAGATCAATTTTAGAAGAACTCATTTCACCTTTAGAGAAACCAATGCTGGGAACTCTGAATTTGGTACTTTTAGAGACACTATCTCCCTTAATGTCAGGCAAAGGGTGAGACCCAGCACTCTCTAAAGGAACAGAAGTTTCCTCTGTTAAAGAATAACCAAGAGTTTCTGAAACAGAAACATCAACTCCAGATTGGTTTTCTGCATGAGGTTTGAAACTTTTAGAAAGAGAAATTTTAGGCATTCTAAATACAGAATTTCTAGATTTAACCATTTCATACTCTTTAGCAGAGGAAGACTCTAGGGGAACGTCAAACGTGGGCGCTTGGATATCAATTTCAGAAGAGGTCCCCTCCACTTCAGCGGCTCCCGAGGG
>VZRV01006414.1:385438-471290 GCA_013398115.1 Falcunculus frontatus | reverse complement strand
CCTCTCCTGCTGTCCAGGATCTGACAGATGAGCGGAATATTGATGCTTTACTGTGCTGGCTCGGGAGAGCCCAGAAGTGTCGTTTCCTGCGAAGGAAAGTCCTCGCAGACCGGCCTCCTTCCCCCTGCCCCGGGGGAGCGTCCCTGGGGGAATTGCGGCCCCACGGTTTAATTGAGTTGCCGGGGTACAGATAAGGCCGGGGCGGGCCGGGGGGGGGTTGTCAGACGCTGTATCGGTGCTGCTCCCGCCGTGAATGGGATTGCAACACGCGTGTCTCCCAGTTGATTGGCGCAGGAAGGCGCTGCCCTGCCTCTCCAAACCCGCCGCTGCCTCCCGTTTAAATAAATTGGCTCGAAAGCCGGCGGCTGCCCACCCTGGCCCCCGTGGAGGCGGCGTTGGAGCCGGCCGGAGGCTGCGGCAGGCGGAGGGATGGTGCGCTGATGCTGGGCAGAGCCGCGTTCCCGCTGGAGGTGAGGGGATGCTGGCGGGGGTCGGCAGCGGGACCCGGGTCCTGCCGCCCTCCCTTCCCCTCGGCCGGGCGTGCGGGAGCGATGCTAAAAATCCCACCCCAGCAGCCCCCGAAACGGGAAGTGCTGCGTGGGATCTGTGCTAGGAGGCTGGTCCCTTCCGACTTTCAGGTGCATTAGGAGGTGGGGTAAAGTAGCGTTTTGGTTT
This sequence comes from Falcunculus frontatus, assembly GCA_013398115.1. Lineage (NCBI taxonomy): Eukaryota > Metazoa > Chordata > Aves > Passeriformes > Falcunculus > Falcunculus frontatus. The sequence goes on along the minus strand of VZRV01006414.1, from coordinate 470,615 downwards.
AGGTTTCTCTGTCGTCTTCCACCCCCTTTCGCGTTTTATTGTTTCTTTTAAAGGTTTTGGATTAAGGTAGACTTGGCTGAACTTTGCTAACTTGAAAGGGTTCTTAATAGTGACCCGGAATACCTACAGGAATACAGAAAATGAGATCCAGATGTAGAATTGTATAAAATAAAATGGATTAAATTAAGATGTAGTTAAACAAGGTCTGACATCTCTAATTGTGGACTTTTGCTTTTGCCTCTGTGTACGTGTGGCTGTACTTGCTTAGCATAGGAAAATAAACGCTCTGAACATCGCTGCTGTGGCGTTACATTTAGGGGTGAACAAGTCTAAATATTGCCTATAAAAATAAAGCCTTCAGAAATGCTTATTGATTAAAACATATTATGCTAAAGTATCTATCATGTAAATTAAATTCTAAAATGTAATGAACACAGCCAAATGGCATTTTGATAGATTGTTCTATTCTGTTTTTAGTAAAAAATAGCTCACTTTTATCATAATTTAATTTCTGTGCATACTGTAAAACCTGTTGTGGAGTATCACTGTACAAACCTTAATCTCGTTTTTGCGGACTAAATGTGACAGTCTGACTTGAACAGCTTGTAGCTTCTCCTTTGAAGCATTCTGGTAACGCCAGCTTAGAGTTGTTTGAACAGTATTCATTACCTGCTTTTGAGGACTGGTGATTATTTATCCCCGCTGCGGATTGAGGCTGTTCACCTGTTGGCAGGTTCACCGGGCAGTGTGTGAGCAGCACGGAGTTTGTTAACTTTGCACGCAGCCTGTCTGCAGAGAGCCCTGGAGTGATCAGGGAGTGAGAGAGTACCTTCCCCTGTATGCAGAATAGTTAATTTGTTTCAAATTAGCTTTTTATTTTTTTTTACCAACCCATCTGCACGAAGAGGTAGTGTAATATTTACTCCCACTTGCAGATGAGGCAATGTGCTATAAAAACTATCTTTACCGGGGATGAAGTTCAGTCCCACAGAACTGTCCATGCCTCCCTCCATCCCTGTCCTTCACTTGTACTGACGTATTTTGAGCGTGGAATTGTAGAAAATAAAAATACTTCCGCGTACGCTCTGTTCCAGCATGAAAGCCTGGAGGATTTATGCTTAACACAGTTCCACCTGAGCCCTGTGAACTCCAGCTCGTGCAGCTCAGGGTGTGATGGCTTTGAAGCTCTCTGTGCAGGAGAAAGTTGTGAGGAGCTGGGACTGGGCAGTCCCGGATCGCTGGCAGCGAGTGCCGCGTACCCGGCTGCTCCCAACTTCCTCTTCCACCTTCTGTTAGAAGGAGACGTTTAACTGTTGATGAGCTTCGACCTGCCTTGTAATATTAAGCAGCAAGTTTCTCCAGATTGTATCAATATTAATTAAAAACAGAGCCAGGAACACTTTAGGGTCTGACTTTTTAAATTATTTATTTCCTCACGCTAAATAACCCCTTGTTTATAGGGAAAGATATTTCAAGTGTCGGAGACAGGATTAAATAATTCAGAACTTGGATTAAAGAACAAAAAGGTCTGTTCACAAATGGAATATGAGATGCAAAAATGGTAGCTTCCTACAGGTATCAAACGGGGCTCTTCACTTGAGACTCTACCTGCGAGGCATGCAGCTGAACATTAACCCTTTTCTATAGGAAAGGTTGGCATGATTCCTAAAGAAATTGTGGAATTGGCATGGCATTGCTGCCTCCGTTTGCCGTGTGGTGGTAGATGGACCCATGTGTGATGGGGAGGGAATTGCAGTGCTCAGAGAAAACAGACCCTCGCAAACAGCGAATATTGTGGCAGTAAATGCAAATGGAATCACTGGAGAAATGCTGTTGCCCTCGAGTTAAAGCTGCACGTCCAATTTGGAAGCAGTTGTGTGATTGGAATCGGTTCAGCAGCGTGAAGGTAACCTGCTGTTCTGTGGTCCTGGTTTGTTTGTAGTTTTTGGTGTCACCATCACCTTCACTCTAAAGACAGCCTTTTGCTGGAGAATGGGAAAAGGAGCATCGTGTTCCCGTGGGCACAGCATGCAGCTTTCCTTGACAGCTTGCTTAATATTTCTGAAAATGTGTGTATATATCAGTATCAGAGGAAGCAGCTGGTCTCTCTGACCAGCAGAGTAAGTCTAGCTTGAGCCACAGCTCTGAGTTGGATCTCAGGACGAATGGAAGAAGTTAATACCCTTTGAAAACTTTAACAAACTATCTGTAGTTATTTTGACAATAAACACAAGTCTCAAAATGTCATTGTAGCTTTTAAAGACAGGCTCACATACTGGTAAAAAGTACAGTTTCTTATTGCTTTTGAGCAGAACAGCAGAACTCATTACCATCGAACTGGGGAGTGAAAAATCTAAAGGCAAATCTTGCTTATGTGTTGCTTTTTAAAAATCTCATCCTGGTATTGCATCATATATGATTAAAGTAAGGATGGAGTATTAGTTCTGTGCAGGCTGTGACCAATTGTTTAAGGTAAACCGTTCATCTTATAAAATCTCTAACAAAATCCGGAAAAACTTAAGTTGTAACGAGTAGCTTTCAGAAATTGAAGTATTTCTGTTACTGAATTAGAAACAGATGGAGCTGTTCGCATCTTTTAGTTGGGTCTGGTGGTACCAGAGCACAAGCTGATTTGTGAAGTAGCTCATATGCTTCATCAGAAGTGGAGTTAGTGATCAGGTCTGAGTGTTTAATTTTGTGTGCTTGTACAGGTCACTGTAGAATTGTTTCTGTCCTAAAAGTAGTCAGTACTTTTCTGTTTATAATGGTGGTTGAGTGTGGATATGGAGAAGAGTGTCCAGCTGCTGTACACAGGTTTCTGCTCCCCTCACCTGCTCAGGGAGCTGTGGTGAAAGCAGCTGGGAATTCCTGCAGGAAGATACAGTACAGAGAAGGGAGGGATGGCAAAGCCAGGGCACTGCTGCCAAGATACTCCGAGAGCAATCACTGCTTCCCTGCAGCAGGAAAGCTTTGGCAGCTGGTGGTGATCAGGATGATGTCCCTGGACACTCACCACACGTGACATACTAGAAGAAAGGCCCTCGATGCACTTCTGGCTCAAGAATTTGTCTTTCATAGGATTCCTTGAGTCCTATTTCTTGGAAAGAAATCTCTGAGAGCTTTTCTATCCCTTGTTCTGTTCCTGCAATGAAATAATGCCATCAGAAATGTGGCAGAATCAGTGCGTGTTTCGGTCACTCTGCTCTAATGCCGAGTTTGTGGTTAATTGCATGATGTACTGAGAAATGCAGTAGGGAGGATCTGGGATATGGTAATGGTTGGGAGTTTTCTGAAAAAAATTTGCACTGGTTGGCTGTGTCTAACAATACCAAATAAGTAACGGGTGAAACATTTGCTAGAGAAGAAATTACGTGCAGTCTAAAATTCCAGGGAACAGTTATTCTTTATTTGCAAGCTGATTTGTAATGCAAAACGTGGATGTAGAAAAATGCATAATCCAGAGTTTCAGTTTGATCACACTGAGGCCGAGAATAAAGGCAGTTTATTTATTGGGGAGAGAACAGACACGTATGTGGATGATTAGTATTTTTTAAGGCACCAAGCAGGCAGTGTGCACTGGCTTGTAGTCTTTCTGTGTGAGCAGGGTGGTAAGTTCCCATCTTGCATATCCAGGTTTTCCCTGCACGTGTGCTTGGTTCCTTCCCATTTACTTTGTGGGAAGGCCTTGGAAATACAATGCTTTCTGGATTGGGAATATAGTGACAATGGTCCAGCTTTGCTGGAATGAGGGAGAAGGGAGAAAGATGTGAGGACGAGAGGGGGAAAGCTGAAATGGGATTGTTTGCAGAAGACAAGGAGTTTTGGGTGAAGAGACTTGTACTGCTCACACATGGGGTTGAATGTACCAGGAAAGATGGGAGAAACTTAGACCTCACAGTCAGAAATAGTGTCCTTAAATTAGTGAAAATAAGATAAATCCTACTCATTTTGGGACATATGTTCTCAGCTTGTTTTTGTTGTCCCTGGTTTGACAAGGCAAATCAGTGATTTCTGCCTTTATTGGCAGTTATAATGAAGAAAATTCAGGATATTGCACTGGTTGGATTGTGAAGAACATGGAACGCAGACAGGTTGTTGGATGCTAGGTTTTTATAAAAGATTAAACGCAGTTGGGTGTAGGTTGTTGGATGTAACAAAGGTCTCCGCTGCTGTCCAACAGTACTTGGATTTCCAGGAAAGCGGTAGGCAGTAAGGAATTTGCACTAGATCCACCACTGTACCCTGGTTGTGCTTCTCTCTCTAGCAAGACGCAGCAGTTCTTGCTGCACTGTTACTTGGTCCCTCCTGTGACTTAGCAGAGTTACACATTTACCCTGAATAAAGGTGATTTTTGGTATGAAGGTGCTAAAGCCGGGAGCTGCCTGACAGCTCCCTGTGTGTGTGTGTGTTACAGCAGGCAGGGTTTTGAAGCTGGAGCCTGTCACACTTGGGTCTAACAGCTTTTTGGCTCCCTGGCAATTCACTTGCCCCCTTGCCTTGCAAGAATTGGATTTTTTTGTCGGCAGTTGGGGTAATAAGGAAGTTTCTGTGGGGGCTGGAGCTGTGCTGCCTTTCCCGGGGAGCAGGGAGGGCAGCTGGGGTGCTGCTCATCCTCCTCCCGTGGCTCATGGACCACAGAGATCTGCTCTGGGAAGGCAGAGGTGAAGATTACTCGTTCTTTGAAAGGCTCAAAAGCAGATGCACAGAAGTATTTTAAGCTGCTGTGTTCAGATGCTTTAAATTCCCCCATGTCTTTGTGTCTCTGGTTGTGAGCATTTTGAGGCGGGTACGGATGTAGGCCATGGCTGTCTCGGAGGCTTTTCAGAGGAGTTCGTACATCAGAGCTGAGCAGATCCTGTGGTTCTGCTCTTTTGTGTGGAAATGTACCTTGGTGAATGAGCAAGCCCGGAGATTGCAGCATCTGGAGTGCCAGGACAAGCTTTCTGTGAATGATAAGAAAGTTTAGGTTAAAACATGGGTAAAGGGCTGCATGAATTCCACAGGAGTGTGACCGTTCCTCTTGCTGAATCCAGAGATCTTGTGTAGGTGAGCCCAGGTGTGCACTGCACACGGGCATTCAGGTGAGACCAAACCGTGGTCTGATTCCTGCAAACATTTTATCACATCCCTTGAGCTGTGGAGGTGGGATGGTCCAGTGCTGCTGCTTTATCCCGTCACTGTGGGATTGCTTTTGTGGGCTTGGGGAGGGTGTATGCGGGATCAGTTCTGACACATTGCAGAGGTCTTTCCTTGCTCAGAAATGTTGGCTTCTGTCTGTGGCTCACGTGTGACAAGCTCACGAGGGCAGCAATGTTAGAGGGAAGTAAAAATAAAAACAAGTGGTGTGGGGGGGAAGTGACACTGTTTACCGGCGTGGAGGGGATGGAAGGAAGCGGTGAGGAAAGGAAGGAGGTAAGGAGCGAGCATGAGCCTAGGACTTTGAATTGAAACTTCTTGCAGTACAGTTGGGAGAAGAGAGCTTATTTTAGCCTTTATATAAATATTGGGCAGTGCACTGGGCACTGTGGTGGGTCCCCCAACAAATGCCTGACTGTAGTGTTGCCACCAAATCCACCTCACCTGCACTTGCTGACCTTATGAAAGGATCACCTGGGGTTTGCCACCAGGCTGTCCTTGTGGAAAGATCCTGGGAAAGTTTGTACATGAGATACTGAGGTGATGGTGTGACTTCAGAGTGCGCTGACAGATTCTTAGTGTTGCCCTGTGACAAATCAGGGTTTGTGTTTCCTGGTAGCTTTCTAACCACCTGCATGGTATTTTCGAGTATTACGAACAGGAGAAGCATTCTCCTTGTTCTTACTGAAAAAAAAAAAGGAGGGGAGGGCAAAAAGCCCCAGGGAATTTCATAGCTTTCGACTTTTTTTTTTAAATGAAGACTCAGACTAGATATATCTTAGATAGCAAAAGCTTTTATGTTTTGAGTGGAAATGCCCTGGCTTATTCCTGTAGAAACAAATCTGTGAAGCCAAAAGGGAGTGCTGCAGATGATGAGATGCAGTGGAAGTTTGATGGGTTAAGTCTTGCTCCTTCTGCTCTCACTGGTATCTCTGCTAGGTGTTTGTGGTTTCATGGTGTTGCTGAACCAATAGTCTAAAGAAAACAAAAGATTTCTCTTTTTCTCTTACCAAAGGTGAGCTGAAGATGGTGCATATCAGCCCACCAAATATCTCTGTACTGTGAGCACTCACTTTGGGCAGTGGTGCTGACACCCAGAGCCTTGAACTGCTTCAGATTCGGTGTGAGCGCAGTCAGGAGGTGGCAGTGACTCTCAAATGAGTTGGGAGTTGCAGTCTCAGTGTCAGGAGCTGCCCCATCCCCATTCCTGGCTCCAGCCCTCAGCATGTCCCTCGCCTCCACTGGTTTGCTTCTCCATGTGGGAAACACAGATAATGCTCCCAGCCCCTCTCTGAGACACAAGATTGTGAGTTAGCAGTTGGTTTTTGCTGCTACTTAATTCTGTCTTGTGGATAAACAAGACTCAGTGGTTACATTTTCTGCACCTTTGTTCTCAATATTTTAAATGGCTCAATCAGAGAATGTGCTGGTGCTGATTTGTAGGTGCTTTTCAGGCTGTTGCTGAAAACAATTTCTACAGAAATGAATGTGAAAAAAGAACTGAGTTGCTGGTTGTCCTGAAAGAATATTGAGAATGATCGGTACTAAATCACTGGAAAAAATGTTTCTTGTAGTTGGCTATAAAGTTATAATCTAGAGTTACTCATACATAGACCCACTCTTACTTTAAAACATACCTCCCTGTTGTTTGGTGTAGTGTACGATTTATCAACTTTCCCTTCAGATTTCTCTGTATATTGAAGGCTGCTTAAAATTTACATTATAGGCAGCCAGCAATATGAATGTTGAATTAAAAATTCAGCAGTTTGTGGTTACATCATTTCAAAGTGCAGCCAAAGGTTTGAAACAGCTCCCTGTTTCAGCAGGACAGGCCAGCCTCTGCCAGCCAAGGGCAAGGAGGATCTTCCATCCCAAGCCACGCTCTGGTGGTTTTAAGAACAGTAACTGGGAGCCTTTGAGCCCCCTGGATGGCCAAAGAGAGGAGAGAGAGGGGATGTTCAGAGCAGTTCTTATGTGAAGTGTTGGACCTGTACTTGAAGGCTGAAATTCGTTATTCACCAAAGAGGTAGCATGGGGTAGCTTGAAACTTTTTCTTACATTAACTTTTCTTTTTTATCCAAATTACCCAAGTTTTGTAGTGTATCAACAGCCTGCTCGGGCTGTCAGTGGAGCTGGAGGTTTGCTTTGGCTGTGCTCCTTATGCCATCAGGAATATCCATCTCCTGCCCGTGTCCTGCACCGCGCTGGGGCTGTGCTCCCGGCTCCGTGAGCTTGGCAAAGGTGGATAAACTTTATCCCTGTTGAGCACAACACCCAGTGAGCGTTATTGCATGTGCTGAATGTTTAAGATGTGCGTAGTCAAGAGTTTCTGGCTGAGCTTGGGTGGAAGGAGCTGCCCTTTCTAGCCCAGCCCAGGGTTAAGTTGTGAGCAAAGATGAATCTCTCCATCCTGGTCCAGCGGCCTCTCGTCTTTGCCTTTATCTCATGTTTCTAATCAACTCCATTCTTTTTCTTGTTATTTCATTGATGTGACACACAAATGTTGTCGCGGTAGCTCAATAAAATTTATACTTGTGTCTTGTCTGTAATTATTTTTCATTTTATTTTTTATTGGGTGTTTACACGTTTTATTGCATGTTCATGTCAAAGTAAATTTGTATCATGTTGTCACTTAAAGATGTTTGCTTTATTTTCATCCATAAATAAAATGTACCCTTTGTCTGGGATCTGAAACATGAGAATGTTAATTTTGTCAGTGAACTACGTATCTGTTTTTCTGTTGCAGATTTGTGTGTGTTAATATTGATAGAACTCAGCTTTGGTTTGGTATGTCTGGTATGAGCATAGTTGCTTTTCTAATATTAATTGTGGGGATGGGATAATATTAAACATTTAAAAACGTGGAGCCAGTAGTCTTGCAATCGATTTTCTGTAGAGAGACTTCTGTGCTGAGTTGTTTACACAGTTGTAACCTTAGTTTCTTTTAGGTGAGTGCAAGAAGTGTTTCATGGATTTAAAAAAGACAGCTGAGTGCACTGGTTTCTCCTCCCTCCCCTTCTTCCAGCTCTGCCCTGCTCCTTTCAGGAGCTCTAGTTTTCTTTTGCTTCTAGGTTTCTGCACTTTTTTTTTTGGCATGGAGTCTTGCTTTCGAAATTCTTGGGATGTTGGAAAAGGGCAGCTTGCTAATACTGTGTCCTCAGCTCATCTCTCCGCTGCTTTTCACAACACCCTGCCTGTTTTCTTAGGCAAATGTACTTTATACTCCTAATTACCACTTGAAACTCAGAATATCTTTTTTTCATTCCTTCCGAAAGGGAGGGGGTACTTGTGGCTGTGTAGGGGTGAGCTCAGGGGGTGCTGTGCTCCTGCTTCCCAGGATGAAGCAGACAGTAAGGAGGGAAGAATTGTTCTATAAGAATTTATTCTGTACTTTGTAAGAATTTTATTTTTGTACCTTCCTGATGAAGAAAACCCTTTTTTTGCTATGAGTCCTGATCCTGTGAGACTCTGGGTGCCATCAGTGTTACTGACAGTCCTTAACCCCTGCAGGACTGGGGATTAATTCCCTGGTTTAGGTCAGGATATGAATCAAATTAAACTGTCTTACTAAGCCATGCTCTCAGTTTTATGTCCAAAACTTGGTTTGCTGTTTCCATGTTCGTGAGGAGGAGGTGGTTTCAGGCTTTTTTTTTAAGTGCAGGCAGAGCTTTGGTCAGTCCCATGGCCGGAAAGTTTTAATGTAAAAGCTGAGTTCTTCTGTACGACTTGTGATACACATTTTTCTCTTTGTGAGGCCTTCGCTGTGCTCCAGGCCATCAGCTGGTGAGACCAGAACTGTGTGGGATTTTTTCTTGGAGTGATGTGTTAAATACAGCACAAATGATTAAAACATCACACACACTGTGCTGTGATCAGCTTGGTTTAGATGATAAATTAAAATCTGTTAGCATCTGAGATGTTCTGGCATATCCTGAGAATAGTTAGTTCTTTAATATGCCAAGCTAAGTAAAACTTGATTAGTATCACTATCTGGGATTTTCTGTCCTGTAAATAGAACTTGAAGTCTAAAATTGGAACTGTGAAAACCTACTTTAACTGGAATTAGAAGAAGAATTTAGTAGTTCGGATTGATTTCAGGATCTTAGAAAGTGGTCACTGTGCCCCAGAGCTGTTGTATGTGCCATCTTTTTAAAAATTAACTTCACTGCAGGGGCTAAAAAGTTTCGTTTGGGACTGCAGCATGCTCTGCTTGGCCATCCAGCACAGGCTGCTGGGGTTGGAAAAGTTCTCTTTGTGCTTGGCTGCTGCCTGTGTGCCAAAGGTTGTTGTGTCTCCAGGTCCTGGCTTTGCACTCCTGATACCCGGCAGGATCCTCGCTGGTGAAGGGTGATGGCAGGCAGGAATTGAGGTTAGAGGCTTTCTTCTGGAGCACACAGGCCAGTGTGAAAGGTCCTGATACCAGGAGATGATGGCTCTGAGTGTTAGTTTTCATTTGTGGGTGCACTTTGGTTCTGTGCGTGAGGTGGATGTGATGGGAGCTGGGGAGCCAGTGGGAATGCCTGGTGCGGGAGAGCACAGCCACTGCTGCTGGGCTGGGATCCAGTGCTCTTGCCTTGCTTCCAGGGATGTCATGGCACACTGCAGTCACACTTCATAGTGTTTTGTGCCCTATTTATTTGCTGTTATCATTTTACCAACCAGTTGTGAAGTTAATTTCAGTGGTAAGAAATATTCATTCCATATCTAGTTGCCTTTTTTTTTTTTTAAGTTGTTGGTTGGCAGCAGCCCCTTTGTACGGTGTCTTGATTGTCAGCTCTTCATTATAAATTTACTTTCTAAATGCTGACTTAAGGCCTGACACTTTGTTTGTTTAACTGTCAGTTACACTACTTGGGAGACCTAATAAAAGCCTCTCAGATCTTCCTATTGAATTAGGCCACACTTTACCACCCCAGTGACTGAAGTAAAACAACTGCAAGAGTCTCTTTCCCTGTCTATCCCATTTTTGCTGGAACCCTGCTTCGGGTGTCTTCTGATCCTGTCCTCGCTGTGACAGTCGTTCTCTGGTAAAAGGTCACTGTAGTGTTTTAATTGGATTTTTCAGCTGCAAGGAATATAAAAATATAAGTTTATTAATAGAGTGGCTTTGATCTTGAAGGATTCCAAAACATTTGCTGCATTGCACGTAGAGGAATGGTTTAGTTTTACTGCTAGTTCAGGGATAATCAATTTTGTTGTGGAGCATGGAAAGCTGGATGTTCTTCCTGGGAGGTTGGGGGGAAGCAGGGGGAAATCTGGGAAGGCAGAATGTTGTTCCCCAACTGGAATTTCCCCAGGATACAGAATCAAATTGTGATGCTGTCAGAGATGCCAAAGGATCTTTCATAAGTTGTTTTGGTTTTGTTTTTTCATCTGAAATCTTTGAAAAAGGTCACGGGCAAGAGACAATTAGAGAAACACTTAACTGACCTTGTTAGTGTATTTTTGTGGAATTATTGTGCTTTACAGCTATTGCTGCTTTACCCAGATGGTTATTGCTGGTTTCCATCTGTTCGTTAAGGAAAAGTAAAGACAGAAAACGGCAGCTTTAACTGGGTTTTTAACCAGAACTTTCAGGTTTTATTTCTTCTTTGACCATGTCAGGTTAATGTGTTGGGTGAGCGCGCTGCGGTTTCAAGGCAAAGAGATCAAAGTGGGAGCTTGTCTGCTCAATATGGGTCACGACAGCAGCTTCCTGTGTTTCGGGCACCCTTTTCTTTGAACAGTCCTCAGGTATGAAGTGTGATATCACCCTGTGATATCACCCTGGCGGGGGGCCAGGCCTAGGGGAAGACTCTGACCAAGGCTGACATTATGGAAACCATTTAAGCGTTCTTGGCCAGAAGGATCCGCAGCTCGTATTGCTGCATATTCCCAGTTTAACCTCAGGGCTCTCTGTGTCACTTCATAGTGCCCTAGTGGAGTTTTCACTGGTTTTACTAAAATCTGCTCCCTTAAAGGTTAAAAACTTTAAGATCTTCAAGGCTTTCAGGTGTGAGAGCTTCCTGCTGGCACTGATGTAGGTGAGCTGACACCAGTTTTAGTGTTCTTGTGCTCAGGGTGATCCTCCATGTCTCAGTTCCTGGAGAATGGTGAGAGGAGCCCCAGAGAGGCCAAGAGCATGATCTGGATTTTCACCCAGTGATGAACAAAGCAAAACGAAAAACTTCTTCCAAGTCCCATCATCCTGCTCATGGCACTAAGAGTTTTTTCTTCACCTGACTATTTCCTTTGAGCTGGTGGATGATTTGTTCTCACAGAGCTGTTTTCAGGCAGCAGAAATTTCAGGTGGGATGGAAAAAGAAAGCTGTGTGGAGGGAGAGCTGTTTGCAGGGGTCCTGAGCAGGGTACACAACAGTGGTTTTATTTTTCCGACTCTTTTGCCATTTGCTCAACCAGATGTCCTCAGTAGTTTGTGCTGTAAGATGTTAAGTAATTAGATCATTCAGATTCTAGTTAAACATAATTAAAGCCCTGTGTAAACTGAGTGAAGCTGACAGGTTTTATAGGTTGGTCATAGCAAAAATATCAGATGATATAGCTCAGCATTAATACAGAAAGATTTAAGCCTCCCTGCCCTCAAATAAAGAGGTGTTTAGTCTCCAAATTTAATCCTTAATTAGAACTACAATTTATGGAACTTACTAAAAATGTTTTCAGGATCTTGGAGGCCTCACTCAAAAGTGCCTTCATGTAGTGTTTGCTGGTTTCTTCTGTACCCTTGAATTCGAAACAGAGAACTTACTTAGCAGTTGTTATGTCAAGTTAAACAGAAAGATAACAGAATTTTGCAATTTTTTTCCTGTAGTTTAAGTTAGTGGGTAAGTCAGTTGCAGTGGTGTTTCTTGATTTGAGAAGGGTTGGAACAAGCAGCACTATCTGTGGGTGCCTTTCCCGGTGTGGAGCTGATTTGCCTTTTGGGATCATCTGGGTGTACCACAGCCTGTGTGAGATGCTTTGGTTTCCAGCAGTGGCTTCCAGCACACAGCACGCTGGGTTCATGAGCATCACGTCCCCTTGGTTATTGTTAAATAGCAGAACTGGAGAGAATCACCGTGTAATGCCACCATGTCTGCAGGTACTGCAGAGCAAAAGAGCAAATATGAGATTGTGAGCACAGGGCTGAAACATGAGTTCCATGTTCCAGCCTTTGATATTGTTGTTTTATTGCAACACTTTGAAGCTAATCTTGATTATTTCTCTCCCTCCTTTTACAGATATGACACATTATTTTGTTGTTTGTTTGCTGGCAGGCGAAACATATTTTCTGAAGGAAAGTGTTAACAGATCCGCTGATAAAATGTCTGTCTTCTAAAACTGTCTGAAGACAAATTGAGTATTTGTCTACATGTGCTGTTCACACTGTTGTACCAAACAAATTAACAAGATGATTCTTGTCTTTTCTAGGATGTAAACTTTCTTTTCCAATGTTGTAGGAGCCCAGAGTTGTGAACTAGACCCGGGGTGATCCTTATTCTGCCGAGTGCTCTGAAAGCTGATTGTCACTTTGCTGTAGCTAATAAAGAAAATTTAGGTACAGAACATCCACAGGGAAGTTATGTTGGAAAATTCACATTTGACTAGTAAAGGGGATTTAGTTGTTCGACTCAGTTAAAAAAGAAAAATCAGAAAGAAGAAAGCTGCAGTTATTTCTTGGCAATCCTAAATGATGAAGTTGTCTTGCTGGGTACTGAAAACAGCTCCTTTGCATGCACTGCAGAGTTATTTCATGCAATAACTTCCCACGTCCCCTCCAGCCTCTCCCCACCACACTTAGTTATGTCACTGGTGTGATGCTCCGAGCCTTGCTGTCCTGGCTGGAATCTCGAGCCTGTTTCCAAGCTTGTATTTCTCACTTGGCAGCACACGCTGCGGCTGGTGGGCAATCTGCCGTATCCCTTTTTTGTCAAACATCGGAGTTGGTGTCTGACACTGAATCCGGGAAGAAGAACGGGGAGAGTGAAATGTACAGCGGAACTGGAGAGGTCTGCTGGGTGTCTCTGTGCATTTCTCTGTAGTTATTGCTTATGATTGATTCCCAGTTGTTGTGGTGATTGAATGACAGGGATTCTGCTCTTTCCGTTCATATTTTAAGTGATTTGCATGACCTGGTAAGAGGCAAATTTTCAGCTACTTTTTTTAAAATCAGGTGCTTATCTGCTTACAGGTGAAAAACTCAGTTTCAGGAAAATCCCCTGAAGTTCTACAGAGCCAAAACAGTTCTGTCAAGGTGTGTGTACGTGTGTGTGTGTTTGTGTAAACACACAAGCTCACACAAGCACAATCTCCTTTCTGGATCAGCTCCCACCATGCAAAATACAAACCTGAAAGGGCTATAATTGATTATGTGCAATAGGAGACAGACAACCAAGATTTTGGGAGAGGGCAGGGTGTGGTCCAGATCTGGCAAAACATTTAAGAACTGAACATTATTTTTTCAAAGGTAGGGAAACTTTAAAACATTGGTCCAAGAGTTAAGACTGGTTGGGAGAAGGAAAAGAGTACAGTAAACTGAGACGTCGTCTTTGTAGGGGGAGGTGTTGGGGGAGGAATTGGGAAGAAAGAACACGCAAGTTTAGGTTAGTACATGTTCATGTTCTTCTGGTTTTTTAACTTCATTTGTTTCCCTGGCAGATGTCCCATGGCTTTGAGGCCTTTGTCTGTGTGAGAGAGAACATGAAGGAGGGCTTGGCAGGACGCTTGGGGTTGTGTGGAATAGCTGGTAGTCATATTTATAGTTGGTGTTGTCTCTTGGCTTGTGCAACTTTGATAACCGGCAATCGTTCTGTAAAGTTACGTGTTGTGTTGGCAAGTCAGCTCTCCCTGAGTTCCCTCCACCAATTCTGCACTGTAGATATGGCTCATGTACAAGTTTTTGTAAGGTCTGAATAGGACTTGTCACATCTACGACTTTACTTTTTGTATACACCTGCCATTAGACTGTCTTTTCAAACTTCTTCATGCAACAGAAGACATTACATGCAGCCCTGCTTAACTGACTTGAAAAGAAACAACATTTTAAAAGCAATCTAGCAGTCCTTAAGTGTTAAGAATTTTTGGAGCTTTGTATCCTTTTTATACATACATGGATGTATATATATATATATATATATGTGTGTGTGCTGCACCCTCCTTTGAAAGCACTTCATTCATTTTGCAATGGTTGTTGTACCTCAGTATTTTATATTGTATTCTTTTGACTTGCTGAAATTCACAGTGGACTTGTTCCTGCAGCCTCTACGTTCTGCAGGGGAAGAGGAACAATATTTGTCTGCTGTGCGAATATGAACCTTCTGGTCGCCTTTTACTTTCTCTGTGTTTGTGGCTCTAAATAGGTTTATAACTCTGCAGCTTTATGCCTTTAAAACACCTGCTGTAATTGCCTAGAAATATCCTCCATGTCAGCCTTTATTGCTTACTGTGATTACGCTTCTGGTAACCAGGCTTTTTGGCAGACTCATAAAATAAGTTTCTCATAATAGGATTCCGAGTGGAGTTAAACAATATGCATAGTTCAAAGTGCAAATATGTTTTATTGGGAAAGGATATTGTTCTGCTGTTCTTTGATACCTTTAATTTGACTCTTCAGAAGGTGCTTTGCATTGAGTGTGTGCATAAGTTTAAAAAAATTGTATGCGACCCATTTCATTGATGGAAGTGTGTGTGGGCTTTTGTATGCCAGGTCTAGAGGTAAGAAGAATGTGTCGGCAACTTCTTGAACCTGTGTACACTGTTTTTTTATCAATTAGCAGAGTTTGTACATAAACTGTACACAAGGTTGAAAAAATGCTGCTTAATTTTGCTGATTTAACACCTAAGTGCTGTGTGAATGCTGAAAAAAAAATCTGTCATTAGAGGCTTGTACCTTCAGCTAAGGGCTGGTGTTGTGCTTCCCAGCAAAGTGAGGGTCCTGTGAGGCTGTTGGAAGGGTGATGGATGAGCTTTCAGGATGTGGCAATGTGTTACATTTGCTAATTCTCCACGCAGGAACTTATCACAGAGTTAAATATTCTCACAACAGTGACGGTAGAGAGGGAGGAAGATCCTCAGACAGTTGAACTTTGTGTTGTGCTCCCTTGATCTTGATGTCTCCCCTGGCATCCTTCAGGTGGACATCAGAGGGTTGGGAAATTCTAGTTTAACACTGCAAATCAACCTAATGTATTAGCTCTTGTAAACTGTTTCTGGAGATTGCAGGATTGAGGAGGTGTTATTTATCATCACTTTTAGCTAAAGAGTTCCACCCATGCAAAATTCTTAGCACTAAGAGAATTACACTCTTTGGTAGGCGGGTTGTTCTCAATATCTCAAGCAGAGGAAAAGGTGGTGAATAGTTATTTTTGGGCTCTCTTAAAATATGAAAATAAAATTATTGGGATTAGCCAATGTTCTTTACATCAGCAACTTTATCCTCGAGGATATTTTGGCATTTTTGCCTTTGAAATCTAGGCTAGACTTCAAAGGATCAGTGAAATTTCCAAACAGGTTGGTGGAGACTGGGGTTGGAGAAGATAAAGTAAATGAGCATGGGTCACTTGGTGCTGCTGGTGTCTCAAATGAAGGAAGCCAAGCCTTGTCTCACACTGGAGCAGGAGACCTTCCAAGGATGGGCCTCAGAAAATGCTGCTGAGGGTTCAGTTTGTGGTGCAGTTGCCTCTCACCTGATTCCTGGGGGGCTTTGGTGTGCTTGAATACAGCTGTGAACTCCTGCAGTGGCTGATGTGGGGTCTGGGCTTTGTGACACCTTGTGCAGGTGCTTGGTGCTGCTGTGCAAAGCCTGCTGGAGTGGTTTGAGCCATTTCCCTGCGGGACAGGGACAGTGGGAAGCTGAATTTCCTTTTTAGGCGTAGAGTTTATTGTACGGCATAAAATCAAACACTGTGGGATGGCAAAGGCTGTTTTTTAAACTAGTTGGCTTGTTGTAGCTGTGATAATCTGTGTTGATCAACCCTTTTGGTGTTTGCTACAAAATTTATTCTAAAAGGCATGGTAGCTCGTTCTCGTTGGTGGCGATCCAAATTGTCTCTGCTGCCAATCTTGGCACTGGTGCCAGTGGTTTGCTTTAGCTGATCTAAGAATATAATACAGATGGTTTGATACTCAGCACGGATATATACAGATGGCTTGAAACTTTCGGATTGCTTTATTTCATTCCATTGTTTCTTCTCGGTATATCAAGTATCTCTGGATATATATATATGGGGGATTATATATATATAAAAAATTGCTATTCTTAAAGCAGTCTGATCTGTATTTGGTTCAGCTTGTGCCTGTCATTGCTGTAAGAATTTGGCTGCTATTTTGTGCAAGTTCCATGTTCTGCGTGTCGGTACAGGTGTGCTTATTTATAATGCACAAGAATAATTCTGTCAAGTTGTTTGACCACCACACCTGTACATTCTCCAGTTACATGGGATGTAGAAAGCACATCCCAAAGAGAGAACCTGTAGATCTAAAGATCCAAAGTTTGTGGTCACCAGCACTGGCTTTTTCAGTCTGTTGCTGACCCTGGCAGTGACATCTTTGCACTTGGAGCAGTGAAGTTTTAGCCCCGTGCAATAGTTCAGGCAGAGATCAGTGAGCTCTGGCTGAAGGCTGGATAGTTTGTTTTCAGTGCTCCTTACAGCCTGTTGATCTCTTGCCAGTAGAAATTTCTAGGCTGGGAATTTTTCAGTTGTATACAGGTGTATGACATCAGCTGCCTGCTGGCAGGACAGGGTGTAAATAGAATTGTGACAGCATAACTTGAGTGCTCTCTGTGCACACAATATATTGATGTTCCAGCAGTTGATGCTGACATAGAGATTGCCTGGGCAAAGGGTAAAAGTAGCCTCTGCTTAGATTTCTGCTGTATGGGAGGTCCTCCTTCTGCAGGTTGGGGCATTGGCAGCTCTGTCCTGTGCGTGGAGCTTGGGAGGTGGTTGTACAGACTTACTTCTGAGCAGTGATTTACTTAGCTGCCTTCATAAGGCTGTTAAAGTGCTTAACAGTGCAATTAATGTAATTTAAGGACAGTTAAAAGCACTAGTGGTTCTTTTCAACTTTAATTTTAAATGCTGAGACAGATTAAGCAGTTTGAACAATGACATGATTCTGCTCTACAGCCGCTGAGTGTATAAATAAAATATGCCCCAGTGCTTGGTGTTTTGAGTCCAAAACTTACAGACCACTGAAATCAGTGATTTTGGATATATTGCCTTGTTCTGGGATCATCAGACATCTGACAAGTTAAGTGTGATCAGTGCAAGTCAGTATTTAGATGGCAAATCTTTAATGAGTATTTCACTGCCGTAGGAAGTACTGATGGTGATTTCAACATGTATGTCTGTTGAGTTTGCTTCAGTTCCACCGCAGATGCTGGCATGGTGATAACTCCTGAGATGAGACATAAAATAGGTTTATGCATCTCTGAATGCTTCCTATTCCGTGTGCATGGAGACATTTTATCCAAATAGTCACACGGTTTTTTGTATGTGTAAATAGTTTGCTTTGCAGGCTTTTCCCCATATGTTTCATCAATGCCTTAGTCAATACTCTTTATACAATTCATATTCTTAATACAGAGAAGTTCATGTGTTATTAAACAGGAAGGAAGTTTTGTAAGAGTGCCCTTGTGATGAAGCTGCCAGCTGGGTCCATCATCCCCCTCTCTGGGACGAGGCAGTGGAACTCTGTTCCCTTGGGCATGAGAAGCCTGGCCCATTCCATGGCTGCTGAGGAGCAGAACAGTTCCACTCTTGTTGATAAGAGAGATGTTGGCATTCCATGGTGGTAAAATTAGGAAGAGTGAAGAGGTACATAACTGCTCTCTGGGCAAATAAAAGCAGTAAGGGCAGGTGGGATGTCGTGGGAAGCAGCGTTTTTACAGGGAAAGCAGTGGGGACACTCGTGCCTGGAGAAGGAGCTCACTGGAGGGATGTGTAGATTAAAGGGAAACATTAATTTAAAATGGAGCATGGCTGTGTAAAAGCTTTGATGAAATGATCCTTTGCACTGTGAAAACAAAGACACCTAAATCGTATGTGGATGAGGCAGGGCCATTAGCTGACCTCAGAGTGCAGTTCTCCAAATTAATGGTCCTGGAGCAGCCAGCTGAGGTGATTTGGCTCTAAAAGTCAGATGGTTGGGAGCAACGTGTCTGGTGAAAGTGGCCTTAGCTTATAGACATTTAAAATGTTTCAGTTAGTTTTGAAAAGATAGTTTGTCTTTGAAAAAACAGGTGCTTGTGTGATGTGTTTATTGGAACAGCCCTCTTCTACCGTTTCAAGAACTTCAGCTGTTTCAGCCTGATTGAAGAAAAAATAGTTCTTAAAATTTATCTTCATCCTTCCTCAGGAAGGATAGAGCCTAACTGGGGTGTTTCCCAGAGAGCTGGTTTTGGAGTGACTGACTGGTAATGATGAGTGACAGAATTAGCATAAATTCAGAGATACGGTTGGCTGGTGCCAACTGGCTGTGTGGGTATAAGAGTCGCTCTTGGGAGCGATGACAGAGCCCGATTTTTATCCCTCCCTCCCACCCCCCCACTTTCCCACCCAGAGTGCTGAATATCCGACTGGATATTAAATACTTGAAAATCAACCTACTTAGCAGCCTGGAGCAGGCTCCAGGGAGGAGGTTTGGAGAGGGAGGGCTTGTTTGGGGTGCTGTTGCACACGGGGATGTCGCCGTGGGTAGCGCCGCGTGCCAGAGGTGTCCGGCAGCCGGGGGACAGCGGAGGTGGCTGTCCCTGGTGGGTGCCTGGATGTCTGTCCCCGGCACCCCGAGCATTACGCGATTCCCCGGCGAGGTTTGCTGCCGGTGGCTCCCGGCCAGCTTGTCATGTCAGCGTTGAAAACTCCGGAGCGCTTCTCCAAACGCTCGGAACCTGTCTCGATCTGCCCGGTAACCGCGGTGTCTCCACGAGCTCCACACGCAGGGCAGGATGGCTCAGCTCTGCCGGGCTCCTGGCAACGACTGACCAGCTCCTTGGGGCTGGGCCGGGTCATCCACCTGCCCTGGAAAGCCCAGGGTGTGGTGGAGGCCAGAGGAGATGTTGGTGTGACCACCCTGTGCTGGCCAGGCCAAGCAGGTGCCGGGGTTGTGTCCCACGCTGGGCAGGGCAGTGGAGCTCCCCGTGCCTGTTCTGCTCCCTGGGTTGCAGCCCTAGCCTGGGAGAAGTGGAGGCATGGACGGGGAGCTGGGGTGGTGGAAGGGCTCAGGAAGGGGCTTCCCTGGGGCTGTGACTGCTGCAGAGCAAGAGAGGAGCTGCCACTTGTCCCCGGGCTTGGAGGAGAGCAGTCACAGACACCTCCCTCCTCTCTGTCCCCTCAGGATGCCATCTACCAGATCTCGATACCCATGTTTATTAAAATAAAATCAAATAGAGATCAAATGCACCATTTCATGGAGCTTTGGCTGTTTAGGAATGACCATTCCCTGTTTTGCTGTCTCACTATGTTCAGTACCCACCGTGTTGGACTCCTCCCTGGTGATCCTATGTGCGTGCTGAAATAGCGAGGCTGGAAGATGGGAATTTCTGGATCTGGGCAGCTTTGGAAAGTATCTCCCAAATGCACACCCTGACAGCAGCACTGCCTTGTTCCCGACATGTGCTTAATCAACCGGATAAATAGAGGAGCTGTTCAAATGGGGCTACTGAAAAGCACCTGCAAAATCTGTAGTCACTGCTGAAACCCCAGTCCCTGTATGCTGATTAGGCTCTTGTTTTTAAAAAACTTGTAGTGAATATGTTTAAATTCTGCAACGAAGATATTTTCCCTAATTATTTTCTTTTAAAATACACTTTTAAGATTGGTTGCTCTGATGCTGCAGAATACTTAATGCTTCTTCCCTCTTACTGGTGTATAAATGCAATCCTAAAACATTGTCAGTTTTTCTAATATTATTTGTAAGATTATTATTGGATGTGTTTTTTTTTTTGTTTGTTTTTTTTTTTGGGTTACCAATGAATTATGTGACTACTTGTGAGAATAAAAGACTAGGTAGTATTCCTATTAAAATATTCTAATTGCTTAGAGTTAGTATCCTGCTTGTGTAGCATAACTGTATTGGGCTTTGAAGGCAGATTTATCATGAAATTTCACAGGTATCATTTTGTTTGAGTTGTCTGCTGCTCCCCACCAGCACACACACAGTACAGGTCAGTTCATGCAGGTTCTGTGCTGTGTGTTACTGCTTCTGTTGTTTGGGTGAGATAAAAACTCGTTGAACTACTAAAGTGGACAGAGTTTAAAATTACAGACACATTACTTTCCTTTGCAGCCATAATATGTTTGTTTTGGCAGGCTGTCTCTTCACTGGAACATGGAACAGTTCCTTTTTTTGCAATTATTCACTGTTTTCAGTCATACAGCACCAAGTATTATTCATGGCCCTGGAAAAAGTTACTCCTTCACAAAACAAAAGCATAGGAAGTGCTCTGAGCTCCCTCATTTTCGTAATTGACAGGTATTAATGATGTGTGGGTACCCAGTGCAGTGACAGTGTGCTCTAAATTAATGAACATCACGGGGTGTTTGTGGCTGGGGAGCCTTCCCTGCCTCTCCAGGTGCTGTGTGGTACCTGCCAGGATGGTGCTCCCTGGATGCACCACGGACTAAACACCACGTTCACCTGGGCTAGTGCTGAGCTTCTCCCACATGGTGGAGCTTTTACCCTCGACTTGACCACAAAAAGCCATTTATAAAGTGCGGAAAGGCAGCTCGGGAAAGGAGGGCTCTGCTCGCCTCTTCCCTGATCCATGAAATTTTTGTGTCTTGTCTGATGCTGTGTTTGCCCTGCTCAGACAAGGACACCGTGGCTGTGCTGATGCCTGCAGATTGAGCAGCATTCAGTGGCACTGGGGCCTCCTGGGTCCCTCCAGGATCCCTCCAGGATCCCGTGGCAGCTCCTGCTGGCCCATGCAGTGCCCAGCTGCTGAAACCCCCCAGCTGATTGCCAGCTGAAAAAGGCTCATCAGCTTTGCACCACATCCAACAGGCATTGCCCCGTTCTCCCACCCAGCTTTGCCATTTCCAAGCATTTTGCTGGTTTTGTCATCAGACAGGAACAGTGTTAAGAATTAGGGTTAATGATTCTTGCAGCAAACTGCTTTTGAAAGAAGTATTGAAGAATCTGAGAGTTTGTGTAATTTGAGCCGTACTTAGGAAGTGAAAAAAAAGTCTGCTGCTGAGAACAACTGGCTGTTTTTCAGAAATCAGCTATTTCTTTCTCATTACCTGTTTATAGTATTTTGATGCTGTGCAGCCTTTAAAGGAATTCTTTGCTTATTTGGTCCAACTGTAACTCACTTTAATGCTTATCTATTTTCTAATAATACTTAGCACAAGAGGTGCCCTTTCCTTTTTTTATTTTTCTCAGGATGTGGTGTCTTTTTATTTTCTTTTTTCCCCCTTCCAGTAAGGAAAACACCATTTCCTGTAGTGCAAATGAGTAATGGTGATGCAGGTCAGTTCAGACTCTCATATTGCCACTTGTTTACATGAAAGTGATCTGTTCTTCTGAAAATCTGTAATTGTCATGGGAACTGTGCATTAATTTTAAACTCACCCTGTTCACAGCACAGGAATGTATTTCCCCCCTATTTTTCCTAAGATTGGGAATCACAGTTGGTTTTTTCTGCTGTCCCTCTATTTGCTAGAAATTTTGGTTTTGCTGCTGAGGTCCTTCAGTGCCCATGCCCTCAGGCTGCTGCATTGCACATTCTGCCACCTGGCCCCTTCTCCCTGCCAAACTTTAGATTTCTTTGGTCTTGCTCTTTGCTATTTCTGAATCAAAATCACTGAAACTTTTTTTTTTCCCCAGTCTTCTTCTGCCTTGCTATTTTTTTCCCCCCTTCATAAAAATAAATTGTAGAGCTGATCTGGCTATTGCGTATCTGCCCAACTGCTCGTGGATTCTCCCATACCAGGGAATAAAATTTCCAACCCTTCATGCCTGTTCTTACAGCTCAGCTGGCTGCATGCTTAGATTTGTCATTATAGGGCCCTTCTAGAACAGATTTAAATGGTTTTATCAAGTGATGAGTGGGTTAAGTTCTGTGTTTTGCAATGCAGGAATAAATGTTTTCAAATAGTAATGTCTTGTAGTGAATAAAATGATGCTCCTGGTCATTGGATGGCTCTTCTTTGGCAGTGGGAGACTTGGATTTGTTGGTTGATATTTTCTAGGTAAGAGTAAGTAATGGCTTCTTCCCATAAACTCAGTAATATTTTAATTTTGGTGATTCAGTCTTTAATATAAATGCAGTAAAGTGACAGGCTTCATGCCCTTAATATTTAGGGCTTTTAGTCATCCTTAGAATTAATTCTGGTTTCGGCAGAAGCATTTATTATTAAAGAAAACACAGACTCAGATATTTAATTACTTGAATTTCTTTTTTTAACACATTTTAGGAACATCTGTGGATCCTAATGAAGCCAGTGAGGATCCCAGACCCTAAAAACTGCCTAAATTTTTACAGCAACGTGGGAGGAGGGGACAGATTAGGGTGGAGGGCAGGGTACTGTGAAGATTCCTGGCATATATTTTCAGATGACTTACTATATTTTTAGCTGGTGGGTATGTTTGGTGTCATTCATTTTAGGCAGTAAGACCATCCATTTATTCTATACTGCTCAAATTTCTGGGTTCTCTGTAAAACACAGTGGAGTTTTCTTGTGGGGCTGATGTAGAGTTGGCTGATTCTCAGCTGTGAAAGAAATACTTATGTTGATTATCTTTGCTTCACTGTTTTCTTTAGATTTCAAGAGGTTGTGCTTAACATTTCAAAATTAGTTAGAGGACTCCTTTCAGACTGCTAAATTATACCAACCAGAAGGCTGCAAAGCGAGCTCTGCGTGCCTGCCTCAACTTAGCTGCTCTTGATGGCACTGCAAATAAATTATATATGTAAGCAAATTATTTTGAAAGCAGTAGTTTTTAAATTGGGACAGGGCTTCTTTGTGTGTTCATACATCTTGTGCTGTAGCTGGTTAACAGGTGAATTTGAACCTCTTCCAAATTTGGTGTCGAATTTTCAGACAAGCACAATGCACAAATTCTCCTTTCTGCCCTCTACAAAGAGGAAGGAAGGGAAAAAAAAACCCCAAATCTATTTCAGTACTTTCTCAGAAGTTTACTTGTATAAATTTCTCTTTTTCTATGAAACTATATTTTAAAATTTTTGAGGAATGCTAGAATAATTGTGCTTTTTTAGCGAATCCTATAGATTAATAAGAAGGATCCGTCAGGACTCTTACAAAACACTAGTTTTAAAATAAATAAAAATACTTAAAATAATAAAGTATGTAACTAGTGGCAGCTCGAAGTTTTGAATAATTTCAATTTATTTTTGAATCAACATGAGATTAGCAGATGCTTTTGCATGTTTATGCAGGGTGGCATTTATGGCAACATCAGTGAAGCTTTTACTTTCACCCTCAGTTCTCTGCAATGTCTGCCCTGACCTGAGAGCCCAACTCTGCTTCACACGAACACAGACATCACCAGGTTTAAGAGTTTTGCCTCCAAGTCAGTTCTTTTGTTCTCTGTGGTCTTGTAATTACATTTTCTTAAATGCAGTTCTCTCCACTGTTGTGGTGCAGAGGAGTTTCAAGGCAGGGAACTGTGCATGTGCAGCAGCTCCTGCAATTGTAAACTAAGAGAAAAATGTCTCTTATCTTTTTCCGTTATCTCTGCTTGCCTCACTTTTTTGGGGGTTGGTTTCCACCTCAGGAACACATTGCTGCCAAATGAATCTAGTGAAAATCATAGAAATAGCGCTTTAGGCTTCAGGGTGACTTGTTTCACTTGTAAATGAAAATATTCCGCTGTACTCTAAGGTCCTGTTTTGTTCCAGATAAATCAGCACATGGTATCAAATTAACTTCATTGTTCTTAGAGAGCACTTTATTACAGATATTGTGACTTGGGTGTGTTCTTACAGGTTTTGTTAAAATTAGGGAGTCATTTGTGTGCTTAAAATAATCCAAAGTGATTGTTTGCCTCTGTTGATACTCCGGGAGCTGCGAGTTGTCGTGTGCTCAGATCCCCTGAGAGCAGGGCTGCTAAAGTGGGCACAACCTGCTAATGGGGTTTGTGTCTGACCCCCCTAAATGAGCAGTAAGGTGGCTGCCCTTGAGTCATTGCCTGAACGTCGTGGGCTAATCTAAGTGGCATCCTGGAGAGTTCTGCTGCGGCATTCAAGGCAGCAGCACAAACTGATGTGACTGATGGTATTTGTGGATTATATCAACATCAGTGGATTATCTGCAGCAGCAGGAGGAGGAGGGCTGGAAACAAGAATGAATAATATACTAAACAACTCACTAAAAGTGGCTAATGAACAGGAAAAGTAGGAGAATTATAGACTGCAGGGTCTACAGTTGTTGTATACTTGACATCCTTTTGGTGATTTCTGTAAGAAAGATTGGGAGAACCTAATGGAGGGATGACAGCAAAAATGAGGCAATTTTCTGGAGAACGAGAGTTGTCTTGAGCAGGGAGTTGAAGTATTTGTTACAGCTGGGTTTGGTTAACAGGAGGTGAGTTGGGTTTGCCATTGAGGGTGGTAGCATCAGGGATAGCTCTTTATATGTTGCAAATGAAGAATTTTTGAGCAATGTAATTTGTTTCAGCAAGAATTGGTTTGCTCAAGTGTTTTACTTGTAGCCGAAGGGAGCGAATATTTACAGGAAAAGGCGGGGGGGGGAATTTTATTCTATAATCAAACCCCACCACTGTATTAAAAGCCAGTTTGCTTAAAGGTGGCATTACTGGACAGCATTGCAGAAAGCTTGAGGTTTTGACTCAAAATAGGTTTGGCAGCGCTGAGTAAGAGCCTCGTGTGTGTGTTTGTCTGCCAAGCACAGTATTTAAACGATGGGAGCGTGTTTCTTTGTCATTTAGCCCTCTTGCAGAGAGCAGAAAGATCTTAACCAAAAATTACAAGTCATTTTGATCCAGAAACTCCCTGTAGCAGCTAAATCATTGTCTTGCTGTTCATATTTAATGTTATCCTTAGTTCTAGAAATAAGAATTTAAGTGACTTGAGTATCCTGAATATACGTTTTTGACGGCTTTGGTAGAAGGTGTCATTCCAAGAGTCGTTTCTTCCTAAATAAAAAAAAAATACTGTAACTTTCATGTGTGCACTGTTTCTAGGTGTAGTTATCATAGGCCTAAATTATTTAAACCATAAAGCAGCATCTTGCAGGAAATTTCTATTCCTATGATTTTTTTTTAAAACGTATAAATATTTCAAGTCTATGCAAAAGACAAACCTTGTATAAAAATACTATATCACCCATGAGTAGGAGAAGTTATTAAAGGTAGGCACAGGCTGAGTAATGAAATGGGGACATCAGGTTCCTCAGAATAGCCTGTTACTAAGGGATGCTGAATCCAAGGTAAAAACTCCTGTTTCTTCTCATTTCTAGTTTTTTCAGACCTATTTAACTATGCCTTGAATATATCCAGTGTGATGTTGATGATGGTAGTTACTGTGGATAATGATCAGCTGTTGCAGCACTCAGATTTTTAATTTAGGAAGCAGAATGCTGATTTTTTTATAAACTTGGCCAGCAAACAGAAACCAAGATGATGGCAGTCTTGGATGTCACTTCTGCAGTCTTCTATCTGCTTTCCCAGGGATCAGCAATAGTACTTGGAGATTTAAGTGGCTTGGTCAGCATTACCTTTTTCAGCCTTTATATTTCCATAATAGTTCATAAACCTGCAAATAATGGTCTGCTCTGAGCTGAGCCAAAAAGGAGTAATTTCCTTTTTTCTCCACAGTACCTCAGAACTAGTCCATAAGATTCTCCCCAATGGAAGAATGAGACACGTAATATACTGGAACCAGGGCTCATAAGAGAACCAAAATTAAATTAAAATAATCTAAGAATTCTGGTTTTGGTTTTTTTTCTGCATGTGCAGAGTAGTCCCTTCATCCTTCATCTGCCCAATTGCCATTTTAATAAGCTTTTCGGTGTTTATTAGAAAATGTGCCATTAACTTGCATCTGTTCCACTCCAGGAAATTGGCTGTTATCATCTGTTTTCTTCCCAAAATATTGGCTATTCTCTGTATGAGACTTCACCCCCTTAAATACAGTATTAAATACGGTGTTGATGCAGGCAGAGTCATCTTGTGCCTGTTCTGTTTTCCTGCTGTTGCTGCAAACAAATGTGAAGAATCTTTCCAAAAAGAAAAATGCTCAAGGATCCTTCATTAGATGTACTCCTGGGAATTGGTAATAGATACTTGAATATAATTCATTTTAGGAGCAGGATTTTGATGCCTATTAAAATCAAGGTGCACACTAAATATTTACTCTGTTTGTTTGGAAATGCGTGTTCCTTTTGACACAGCTTCTCTTGCAGAGGGAACACACAATTCACAGGGATATCAGGGTTCCCACTGAATTGGGGCCTTAATTTCCCAATTCCCAAACGATGCCGTGCAGGCCCTTGGCTGGCCTCGTGCAGGCAGCAGATGGTACAGCAAGAAGAGCTCATGAGTTCTGGGGGCCAAGGCCTGCAGAAAGCAGGAAAAAAAAAAAAGGAAATGTTAATTTAGGAACTCAAAAAATCCCCTGATAAAGAGGAGGGAGAAATGCCAAAGGGAAGAAACAATAGTGTTGCTCTAAAAGTGGTGTTCTAAGCTCAAACCTAAGACTGAAGCTGTCCTGATCTCATCTGTGCAAGGTCTATAAAATCCAATTACTCTGATATCTGGAATTTAAATAACTAGAAACTTTATGTCTAGTCTAGTCTTGCTTTTAGCTTTCTTTACAGTGGGGAAAAACTGTCCAAGTCAGTGATAAGGAACCATTTTATTTGGGGAGGAGTTTGAAACACCACCCAAGGATGATGTCATTCCTGACACTGTTCATATCCTGATTGGAAATCTGCGATGGCGAAAGAAAGAAGTGTGTATTAGGAATGCTGTATCATTATAAACCTATTAGGCATTGTTTTAGATGTTCTAAAGCAAGTCTTGGTATATAGAGCAGCTTACTGGGTTTAGAGAAGACTGATCTACTTTTTAACTGAAAAAAAAAAAGAAAAACCATTACTCAGAGCATCTGGTAAAGTGATAGTGCACTGATTTTAGGCTACAGTTTTTTTTTTTTTTTTTTTTTTTAATGCGTTTAAAATGGAAATGGTACCAAGGTCTTTGCAGGTAAAATCCAACGCCGTACTTTAAAACATTAAAGGAGAAAAGACTTGGAAGCATCTGAAAAGGAAGTGGATTGTTAGAGTTGCTTGAGAATTTCTTTTGCTGTCTGTTTAGGTAATCATAATTAAAAAATGCCTGAATGATCTTAATAACACATGATTCAACTGACAAGCACTAATTGCTCTCTATCAGGCCAAGAGAAGATGAATGTTGTCAAGAAAACCACAAGTCAGACAAGCTGATTCTCTTCTAGTCTGACACCATGTTCCCATGTACAAACCAGTTTTTACTGGAGTCTTTCCAACATCAAAAGAAAATCCTTGCCTTCCCATTAATTTTCGTTGCTGGCAGGCTCGAGCTGTTTGTGACGAGTTACTTTCGTTACTATTGCTGGGCTGCTCATGCACAGGGTTGTGCAAAGGCAAAAATGTAAACAGGTTTCTCAACTTCTCCTTATCTTTGCAGTTAAACTGAGCACATTCTTATGCAGAAATATAAAGCGTTAGGCATAAAACCCCCCCTTTTTTTTTTTTTTAAATTGTCACAGCAGTCCTTTTCTTTTTTTTTCTTTGCCCTGCCATGTGCAGTGCACTGGGCCAGGTAGGATAGCATTCTTTTTCTTCAAAGATCTTCTTTTTTTTTAAGACAACCTATGCAAATGCAGTGAAAAATCCCAGTTTTGTGTAGCAGATGCTATCTGGCAGGATTTCCTGCAAGGTGATGTGTATCTAGTGCCATTTCTTTTGTTTTGTTTTAAAGATGCCTTTTTTGTCTGTGCTCTAGTCAAATTAAAAACTTGCCCTTTGTTGCTTGACTTTACTGTATTTCTTGATTTAGATACAAGCAGTAGGAGATATTCCACATTGTTTCATAGTTTCCATTTATATTTGGACATAGGTTGCTCGTGGGTGTTGTAAGGGTATGGGTCACTTGTGACAACCATGTACCCAGATAAATCTAATGACCTTTCTTGCAAACAGGGTTTAAAAAGCAGTGCCTGCTTTGAGCTAAATAAATTCTGACTTAATCACTCCAGTGTTAATTACGAAGGGAGATCATGTTATGTTTTAATGTAGGTTTGAGACTCTTAAAAAAACCAGAAACCAAGAAATGCTGGGATCTTTCTGTAAACAGAATATCTCCTTTAACCAGATATTTTAAGTTGGATCATTAAACCTCTCCCCAGAGCTCAGTAGTGCCAATTCATCTTTTAATTAGTTTTTCTGAGGAAGAGGGATATTGACGTGGTTGTGAATGCACCCTGCTCTCTGGAAGGACTTTAACTCAATCCACTTTATGGTTTTATGGAGAAGATGGAAATCAGCTCCTTAAAACTTCACCATAATTCTCAAACTTCAGTTCTTAAACAGCACTGTCAGTTATCAATCTTTGTAATACTTCCCTGCCATATTTGATGACTGTTTTAACTATTTGATGGCCACCTTTAGCGTGTCTGGAGACAGGGTGTCTTAAAAGGACTTTGTAAGTTGAAACTTGGAATTCTCACTCAAATTTGGCACTTAAAATTTGAGAGTCCCCTGTCAGCATCTTGGTGTGCTAAACCTGGAGTTGAACCAGAGTGGTAATGAACTCCTTTTCCTTACCAGATTTCTTTGCTGGTAACAAAAGCCCCCTTGCTGAAGGGTAACATTGAAGCGCAGAGGGAAGGATGGGTGAAGAACATGTGAGGGGAGCATTGAGCATTCCTGACTTGTTTTCCAGCAAGTCCCAGTCCCTCTTATTTACAGGGTCACCCTTGCTGATATTGTTCCCCAGTGCTTGGCTCACTGACAGTAGAAATGAGTAAATAAATCAGAGTAGAGAGGCAAGACCACGAAGTGACAGTGGGTTGATTTGTCATTTCAAATCTCCCGAAAACAAAAAAGTACCTGTGTTTCTGTGTCAAAACTATTATCAGATCTAGCTGAAATTATAATAATCTCTGACAGTTTAACAACATCATGGGTTATAAAAAGCATCACGATAAGTTCTTTTTCTCAATTTTTGTGTGTGATGGGGGAACAACAAATTCCCTTTTTCCTCAAATGGTGCCCAGTGCTGCTGGTGCTGCACACCCAGGGATGAGGGGATGTTTTCAGATTGGAAGGCAGAGCCCTGTGCTGTCAGCTGGAGTTGAGATCCTTTCAGGGCAGCAACAGGAGAGGATTTGTTTGTTCCTACTTCAGAGTTTTCTGCAGAAAATAATGAGAACCCTAGAGTCTGTCCTGAAATGACAAAATCCTTTGCTTCTGTAGAAAAGTGAACAACTATTTAAAAAAGGAGAAGGGGGGAGGAGGAGGGATTAGCATGGAGACTATAACTGTGTTACCTGAAAAGCACCAGCCAGTCATGGGGTATTCCGAAAATAGCCGTGATCAAATCTAGTTTAATTCTTTCACAGTGGTTTAGATATGATAATTCTGGCATGTATTCGAGTAAAATATATTTAAAATAAAATTGCTCCGGCACCTTCTGGTGTACAGAACAGAGCAGTGTTTGGGTATCTGTAGTATCAGAGTTCTGATGTTTTGTGATGGTTATTTTTTTGCAGTGGATTATTTAAGAAATAATTTGGGAGTTTATTCATCGACTCTCTAGAGCAAGGCATCTCCTTTGATATCTGTCCCAAAGGCAGGTCTCAGGCTGCTCTCCAGGAGCAGATGTCCCCACTGGGCTCTGCTGGGCTGAGCAGGGGTTGTCCCCAGTCACAGCCGTGTGTGTGTAGGGGGTGCTGGCAGCTCTGGGCTGTGTCAGGGACATGGTGTCCCTGCACTGGGGCTGCTGCTCTGTCCCCCTGCCCAGGCCACAGCAGCCCCGCAGGTGCTGAGGTGTCAGTGCCTACCTTGAGTGCATAATGTGTGTTTGATGAGCGAGTTCTCTGGCACAGCTCCGGCAGCCGAGGAGGAGCATGCCAAGCAGTGATAAGCAGTGCCATCTAGGGTTGAGCCTGGCCAGGATCTCATCCCCAGAGCCCTGGCTGAGCTCTCAGCCGCAGCCCAGCCCTGGAAGGGTTCCAAGGGCAGAGTGTGTCATTACTCACACAGAAATATGGTTTTCTTTAGATGATAATATGTATTTTAAAAGTACTGAACAGCACGCCCTGAGTCTTAGCAAGAACTTTTAATCCTCATGTTATATCCAAATACATACCTGTGCCAGGGAGACTTAAGGTTGTTTTTGCTGGGTCTGTGATGTTACGTGAAGTCTGGGGTGTTCCATGCCGTGTAGGGAGGGGATGAAGCATTTGGGCTGCTCTTTAGAACCTTCTGGCTGCTGCATGTGGGAGAGCTTCTGCTTGAGGAAAAGTTACTGTATGTATTTGAAGAGGAATAATGGAGTTTGATCATATGGTTGAGCAGACCTGCCCACGCCAGATGAGTTGCCCAGAAGTCACTGGGTATCCTGTCTGGGTCTTGATGGCACTGCAGACCTTATCTTTTTCAGAGGTGGGACTGGAATTAAAAAATTTCATCCTTTCCACGAGGCAACATGTTTGAAGTTCTGAGCAGCAGAGTCCTCTGACAGCACATTCATGTTTATGCCATGCATCTCCATTCCTTCTGCTTTGCAGCTGAGGCATTCCTTAGGGGCAAAGACTGGAGAAAAGTCAACTCCAGCACTGACCCAGAAGGGAAAAAAAATTTGTTTTACAGATTTCTCTGAGGTTTGTGTGTAGCTTTGGGGGAACTCGTTAAACTTGACAGCAGATGCTCTGGTCTTGTCAGCACCATCCAGAAAGGCCCTGTGGTTTGGGCTTTGGATTGAAGTTTTCCACAAACACCCACATCATTTTGGGGTAAGGAATTGAAGAAGGTGCCAACGGTGGAGTTCTGTCCCATCCTTCTGCACCCAAACTGCCCAGTCTGGGGCCCACACTGCACTTAAGGGGCTTGCTGGGGACACTTAAGCACAGCCTTTGCACAAAGCCATGGAGAGCAAACCAAGCCCCAGCCCTGCTCCCTCTAATCCTCCATCTGTCCCCGTGCCCTTGGCAAGCACAAAGTGCTGCCTTTCTTCAGGCAAACTCAGGAGCCAATTCCCAGCTGCTGGGGGTGCCTGTGGGCAGGCTTAGGTTTGCATTAATTTTCAGTAATGTTTAAGTTCAAATGACTGTAACTTATGACAGCAAAAGCATACTTTAGTGGATGGAAACAACTTACTTCCCAAACTGCTGAGCAGTCTGTGCCACCTTCTGTTGCCTTCTTCTGTATAGCAGGATGTACAATGGTCTGTGGATTTTTTTTTTTTTTCTTCCACTGGGGGGTTTTCCTGGGTGGAAAATTCCTTCCTGGTGCAGGAATGTAGTGAGTTTGTGTGAGGAGAGGGGCTGGAGGAATGGAGCCACATCTGTCGACTGCAGCTTGTGCTCACCAATTCTTTTGAATTCTGTGGGCTTGAAGGGCCTTTTCTGACCCATGTACCCAACCTTTGTTCGACTTTCAGTTCATCTTGAAAATTATTCATTTTCCAAGGAACTTACTTGCCTTCTGGTTGTGTGCTTTAGCCAGGGGGGTTGACAGTGAGCTCAGGCTATTTAAAAGGTAGTTATTTTAGAGATGCCCTCCACCCCACCCCAAAGCAGTAAACGTGGTTTGCCTTGGCATTCCAGATCCCTGCTTCTTCCTGTTGGAATTTCTCTATTTGCTAGCTTCAGGCTTGCTGATTTCCTTATTTATTTAATTTTTTTAACCCTTCATTTTTTTTTTCTCTGAAAAGAACTGGTATAAACTTCTCTCTGTTCTTTCTTGGCTCTCCTGATCAAATGACTAAAGGCTGGAGTGGGAAGAATGTCTGGCCTTCAAGTCTGTGATCTGCTGATTCATAGATAAATATCCTATAAAATACATAGTTGAGCTGCTCTAAGTTTAGGGCTGAATATTCTTTCATGATCTGTTTGGGAAAGCAGCCACAACTTGACTCAGACTTTCCAGTTCAGTATGTCTTGGTTCCAGTATGATTAAGTTCATCAGCCTGACTTAAAGTGAAGTGCTGGTTCTTGCTCCTGTGTGCTGAACTCATCCAAGTGCTCTTACACTGTTTGGAGAGCCAGGTGAGCCAGCCTTGATATCCCCCTGGCAAAGCTGCATCATTGTAGGCCTCAAATAGAAATACTTGTGATCCTGGAGCATTTGAAAGTCATCCTTGCAGGGGCCCGATTAAATAAATTAGGCCTGGCTTCAAACTATTAAACAGAAAAATCTATTTATCAAACTGTTTAAGACTATGGGCAGAGAAAAGGCCAAAAGCTCTTTTTTCCCCCCTTTTCTTCCCTGCCCCCCAAAAGGGAAGTTCAGAGAGGAACTGGTCTGTATAAGTGTTAAGTTTTCTGTGGTGAAGAAAATAAATGTTTTTGTAAAATTTGCACTTGTGGGGAAAGAGAGAAAAGAGAATAATGAAGATGAGTGCTGAACACAGTGATACATAGTCCCTACTTGGTTTTCTGTGGAAAAAAATAATTATGTAGCAAAATAAATTATGTACAGTCTGAGAAGCGCTTGTTTTCTTTCTTGATCTTGTTAAAGCATTTCTTAACACAATGGCTTTTTTTCTCAAGTATTAGCATTAATTACTGAAAATGTTAATAGGTTTTGTGGATTGTATGAGTGGGAAGACTAGCAACGACCTGATATTTCAAAAGAAAACAATATTCCATCCTCTAGATTCAAAGATAATTCAGGAAAGTAATAAAAGCTTGTGAAATCATATGGAAGAAAGCTTTATGTCACTTAACTCCTTCATCAGATAGAAAGCAAATACCTCATTTCATTGGCCAAAACTCTGTGTCTTGGAAATGACCCTGTAATTTTTTATTTTGCAAGTCCCTGACTTTCATACATTTCAGTGGTCTCTTCCCTGCCCTCCTGGAGCTGAAATCTCCCACCCTGCAAGTCTCGGGGTGTTCTGGCACTCGGGGCTGCTGCTTCCTGCAGTCAGCATGCACCAACCATCACTCTGTAAATCACACACTGCAGGGCTTCATTAAAAATTTGGAGAATCATCTTATGACTGGGCTGATGATCTCATTTTATCCATACGTGGTACTTATTAAATAAATACCTTTGAAGCATAGGAAACCGTCTGGGAACCGACTTGTGTTTCTTCCTCTGCTCTGTTATCTTAATTTGATTGGTAGGACAGTAGTCCTGAAAATATTTTCTAGGGAAAATATACATTGGAAATAAAGCAGTGCTATTCTTAGCTCTCTTTGCAAACTTCCTACTTTTTTTTCTTTTTTTTTTTCCCCCCTTATGTCTTTGCTGTTCTTCAGGTGCTTTAACTTTGTATTTACCCTGATTTCCCCGGAGGGGAGGATTCAGTGAAGTCCTAAGCACATTTCAGACCTGACTCCAAGGCAACAGGAGGTTTTCCAAGAACTAATTCTGGCTGTTTCTATGAGAATCCTTGTCAGCACATTTTTTGCTGTAATGAAACGGTGAATAAACGCGAGTATTTTTGGTAACAGTGGTACACCACACCTCTAGGAGCCTGTCCTTTGAGGATGGGTGCTCTTGGAGACTTGGGAATTGCACATCTTTGTGCATGCTTGTGCTTCAGTTATGAGGAAGTGTTTGTGCCAACAGGCCAGGACAGAAGCTCTCGGGAGTGAGCTCTTACTGTTTCACCAGGAAAAATACTCAGCCTCTCACCTTCTGTGGTTATTGACTGGTTAGCTGGAAGTCAGAGCTGTGAAACCTGACTGAGGGCATCATCTCCTTTGGTGTGGTCTCCTTTGGAGGCATCCAGAGGAAAGATCTTACCATTGTGGGCACACTGGGTGGGAGGAATCTCCAGCATGATGCTTGATGTCCTGCCTGAGAAGGGCCTGTCACCCATCCTGTGTCTTTGTCCTAGCTGACCACTGGGGCTCCCCACAGATGGAGTTCCCCCATCATGACCTCTCAGTGCTGTACCACCTTTGCAATGAAAGTGCCCTTTCTGAGCATCCCAAAGAATGATTTTGGGTGTTGCTCCTTAATTCAGAGCCTCCCAATTCAGACTGTGTCACTCTTTGCTTTAGCAGAGTGTTACCTGCAGCATGCAATGAGCTCTTAGTTGCCAGGCCTTGTAGAAGGCTCCTGTGTTAGGAAAGCCAACAAATGCTTTGCACAAGGACGTAGCTACTCACCTGAGCCTTAATTTTTACATATTGGTGGTGTAACCTCTGCAAAGCCGGGCTCTTTATTTGACTGAGGGAGCAGCAGCTGGAAAACTCCTGATGAAGAGAAGGAAGAACCAACCACCCAGCATTTAGCCCAGCACTGCTGCACGTTGTGTTCTGGACTTCCCAAATTGGATTGAACGTTTTGATTGAAAAGATTGTCAGCACTATGCAAATGAGAGGGAGAAGTGAAAGTGCATCTCGTGCAAGTAATTCCTATGTAGATAATTTGCCATAAAAATTTATATTGCAGTCCTTAAAACCTTCAGAGATTTATTCTGTCTAGGGAAAGGTGATTTATATGGTATTAAAACACTTTTTATGTTCCAGTCCTTTAGATTTAATGTTTATTGCCTATAAAAATGAAATCTTCCTGTGGATATTTAAAAGTTTTGGTACTGTGTGAAATATATATTCAGCTTAGAATCTGAAATGCTTTAGAGATGCAGTAAATAAGTGATGGAGTGTTACCTCAGGTTCACCAGCCTCAGCAGTCCAGCCTTACTCCAGGGCTGAATCCATTATGTAGGTGGCATTCTGCTTACCTTAGACATATGGTAAAGGAGAGCGTGTAATGACAGAAGTAATGTGTAATTTTGTCATTCTGTTTTGGCTGACTATTTAGGGCACTTTGTGTATTTGTTTTTTTTGACTGATGTGCGTAGTCAGTATTAAAATGCGGCAGGAGCTTTATTCCTTACCCACAAAGGGCTGGATTAAAGCACAAGATTAGGGCACGCTGCAGGAGTGTCAAAAGAAGGGAAGGCATTCTGCATCATTTCTCTAAATATCCCCTACCTGTGGTACTGGGGGAGCAGGGCAGGCAGTGCAGGGCTGCTGCAGTCCCTGTGGATAGATGGGCAAGGAAGAGTCTATTTCTCATCTAATAGTTGGTGATTTTTGCTATCCCTCTTACTGTTTGGGCAGACACAGAACAAACCATACGGCTTTGAAAGCATCATTCCCAACCTCACCGTGTGGGTCCCTCTCCCCTTTTACCATGGACAATTTTCTAGAGCATAATCTCTCTGTCTAGAAATGTATCAAATACAAAGCATGAAGGATAGAGCAGCAGATCATGTGAGGCTTTACACAAAAATAGGAAAGTGTGTGTAGGAGGTTGTTTTGCCTTGTAGCTTCTGTAATGGTGGTGCCCTGAAGAAGTAACTGAGGTAACACACTTTGCTTCTTCCCAAACGTTTCCCAGCGTTTCAGGGTCCATCCCACAGCAAACCTGTGCCAGTTCAGCCCTAAACAGTGTCCTGCTGAGTGCTGAGGGAGATCAAGGAAAGGCTGGCAAGTCCTTTGGGGATTTTTTCATCTGCAGCTGCAGGTGGATCGTTGCATGTGGAGCACAAAGATTAAAGATTGATTTACAGTCAGGTAACTCATACACCCAGAGATGATGTGCAGAATAGTGCTGGGGGCTCACCAGCAGTGCTTCATTTGCAGGGGTACATCAAACAGCAGCCAGCCATCCCTTCCCAAATTGCTGTTTTCTAGCAGGAATCTAACATTCCTGCGGGTGCCTGGCCGGATTCCCCTGGAGCCCCAAGCCCTGGTCCCCGGCGTTCTCACACCTCTGCCTCCTCCCCGTGTGGGAAGAGATGGGATGCAACTGGGATGTTGCAATGCCAGGCAGCCAAGGGGATGGCAGCAGTTCAAGAGGAACTCTGGTGAAACTTCCCAGGACTGTAGCTGTCTGTGCCCTGGCACGGGAAAGCCAAGGAAGCGTTGGAGTAGCAGTAAAAGTCAGGGATGTAAATGCAGCACTTGATGCTGCATGTCAGAAAAGGTGTTTTGTTTGGTGTTTAGAGGTGAAGCCAACCAGGTGTCCTCAGGTCTGTGTGGGTAAAGCAGCTCTCAGAATGGGACGGACAACAAAACATACCAAAGAAGGATCAGTATAAAACCATTATTTTAAAAGTATACAAACAAACAACCTCCCAACAAAACCTAACACATCCCTCCCTTCCATTTTTATTCTGGTCTGCAGAAGAACTTTGGAAAGCCAGGATCATATTCTAAATGTCTTTTTCATGGGTGTTGTGAGAGAAGGGCTTATAGGGTTGAGAAATATGATTTAGCTAAATTTAAGAGAAAAACAGTAGCTGAAAAAGTAGTCAGGCTTTAGCTGGTGGTTGTTGGTCTTGGCTCCCTCATTGTCCAGGTTTACATCTCTGCCACGAGGTGACCGCTGCATTTCAGGCTTTCTCTTCACCCTGTGCTGGTTCTGTGGATTCAGAGAATTTTCTGCAAGGTGTTCTCAGTGATCTGCTTTGGATGCCTGTCCATAATGCAAAAATTAAACTCGTATTTTTTGTGTACTGAAATCTGAAAAGCCGTAAGAGGTTTTAGGCTCTCTGGGATGCTGCCGTTGGAGCAGATGTCTACAGATGTCTTTGTGTAGAAAAAAATTATTGTTTTATTTAGATTATCCTTTGTACTTATCACCCAGATACACTGCCAAAACCCAGCTCTGGTGGTCTGATAATTCCATGGTTTTGTGGAGTTTCATATTTGTTCACTTGCTGCTTCTGCAGTAAGCTTGGTAGCTGCATGTACACCCAGAAATGAGTTTTCTTTTAAATACGTAGATGTTCTTTAGCTGGGTCTTTTTTTCTTCTTTTCCTAATCATGAAGGATCTGAACTGAGCAAGAAAGAAAATCACTTTCAAAGTGAAATGAAACCTCTGTAGTTTGATATAATGTGTAGCATGTTGTGTCATCTCAAAAAAAGGCATTTTTGGATCGGTTTCATATTGTCAGGCCTGGGGCTTTATAGTGTTCCATCGGTTTTCTCAGCAGAAGTGTTTGCTGGCATTTGGGTGAGGATGTCCAACCTCTTGTCTGCATGTATGAAAGCTAAAATTTGGCTTCTCTTCAAGAATGTCTAGATAAAGGATGGAGATACTAGAGGCAGAGAATCTGAGAGAGTAGCTCAGAGGTAATCCAGCTATTTATTTGTGTTTTGCTGAAAAAAGCACATGGGGATGGAGAATGGCAAGAGCAACTTCAGGCCGTTCACTAAAAACCTGCAATTTGCTGCTCTCGGTCACCAAATTCAATGCTGGTTTGGGGTCAAAAATGCTTTTCTGATTAAATACATAATATAGATAGGAAATTGTTCATGAGGACTTGGCTTTTGTTCCTGAAGGACTCAGATAATCCTCAAATCATAAAACAGTTGGGTTGGAAGGGACCTTGAAAGATCATCTACTTGGTTTCAGCCACTGCAAAAGAGAGGGGAGGTATTTCCATTTTATCAGAAAGTTGGTGCTCTTTATTTCAGTTTTCATACCAGGAGAGAGAGATGTGTGTGTATTTATATATATGGACTGAAAATCACTGTATGACAGAGTGCCTGGCAAAGACACAAACATAAATGATTTCTTGGTAACGAGATCACTTGTGTCCCTGGTACATCATCTACCTCCCCAAATTGTCGGGAAGCAAAAATTACTGTACTGGAGATAACTGTATTTGTAGTTTCTTTCTGAGCGTGGGGAGGGAGTGAAGTAATCTGTTCCATCAGCTTGTAAAACTGAGCTAATTAACAGACAATCAGCACTGATTGAGACAGCTGCATTCTTTACTGCCGGATTGTAAACACAGAGTCTTCACAGAATTGTTTTTACTGCCCTAAAGTGCAAGAAATTGAAATTGTATTTGATAGCCAAAATTAAGGACTTTTTAGTGCCAGTGTATCATAGCAAGGTTGACGGTGCCACTGCAGCTAAATCTGTTGTTTTCATTCTAGGGTGATTTGTTACAGTGAATAGTGGAGGAATTCTGTAAATTATCAACAAAGATTTTTTTTTTTTCCTGGTTAAAAATGTGTTTTAGCTGTCCTGTCTACCTTAGTTGTGATCTGGAGCAAGTAGATATTGGCTGTCCATGGCTTGGTGCTCGTCCTGGGAGGCATCTACTTATTGGAAATGCCAGGTTTGCACTGTTTAAAAACTATTTTATGAATGTCTTTCTTAATACATCACTTCTGGAAGGTCTTTAAATAATTCCTGATGTACAGTTTAGGGTATGCTATTAGAAATGTTGGTTTAAAAACAGTCAGTCCATGTTAAAAATACAGAGAATAGTCCTTGTGGCTCTGAACCAGCACCATTATTAGCATGAAGCATGTTAGTTTTTGTTAAATGCAGTTCTGGCTGCTGCCAGCTCCAATCCAGCCTCCTTGTGACTGTACATCAGCTAATTTTACTTCATGAGTCAATTCTGCTATTTTCCTTTTCATGTCACAGAAAATGAGCTTAACTAAGTACTGCAATATGTTGTTGGGAAACACCTAGAAAAGGCATTCTGCATTCCACCGCCTCTGCCTCTTGATTTCGGTTCAGCGTGAAGTGTGGTTGGTATTTATTTATGCTGGACTGTAATCATCAAGATTAAACATAAAAACCTGTAAAAAAATCTCTGAAAGGCTTCAAAATCTGCTCTCCTCTTTAATTGTCCGAAATATGTCATGTTTGCTATTGGCATTGAACGCCAGATACACATTTCTTATCATGTGTTGTCATGCCAAACTGAGTCACTGTTTGGGATTTAGATCAGAAAGGATACTAAGATGCCTAAATGGGACTTTTTAGTAGTAGGAAAAGCCTAAATAAAGAAATTGTTGCTTTCTTGTTTCCTATTTATATCTATAATTTTTTAGAAAACATCCACCAATTGCATTCACAGGCAACTTCTCAAAAAAAAAAAGCTGTATTTTCCCATCATGGGAAACTGCCTAAACCTTACAGCAATGCCCAGAAAGTCAACAAACTCAGACCAAGGGAGGAAGCATGTTAGTCAGGAGTCAAGGACCGTTCCCTGGAAACCCTCTGCCAAATACTCTTCCTGCTTAAATTGTTTATCAAACAGCAAATTCATTTGCCAGTAATTTTCTTCTGATCTTGTTTTTGTTACTACTGATTTCTTAACACAAGTTCCCCATCCAGCTTCCTCCTTGTCCCTGTCCTGTGCCCTCTGCTCCGTGGAGCTGCTGAGCAGCTCTTCCACAGGCAGCAAAAGCCACCAGTGAGGGAGCAAATCAGAATTTAAATGTGTCCCTGGATCAGCAGTAAAAGGGGAGGTAAAATTGGGCCTGCTAGAAGGGGGCCACTGGACAGCGTTTCTATTATATATTTTATAGGTTTTCCCTAGTGCACATGCCTGTGGTTCAGGATTTTAAATTTATAACAACAAAAAATTCCAAGTTATGCCAAGCCCCATCTCTGCAAACCATATTTGTCATGGTAGGATTGTTTATTCATCCATTATCCCATTTCTGCAATGCCCAAAAACATGAGAAGGGAGCAAAACACGAGGTGATTAGTTCAAGTCCATGGTAATTTTTTCCCATCCCTTAAGGAATTACTTTGTTGAAATGTGGTTTTAAAAGTATTTTTAGGTTGCTTTTTCAGTGTGTATTTATACTTTTGTTGGTAAATATTTTATATCCCAATGTTAGGAAACAGCTGAAGTAGCTTTGAGATTGGAAATTGCATTTGGAGACTGAAGGATTATTGAGTGGTGGCTGGGATGGACTCAGTCTGTAATGGTTAACCTTGTTTAAAAAAACTAAAATTAATAACACATTTCATCAAAGAAAAATTGTGAATTTTTGTTCGAGAAGACAGTGTAGCTAGGAGTTGGGAGAAGTTGACTAAAAGCTGAGCAACGAGTTTGTTTTCACTTAGAATACAAACAAAAAAGCTTGAGTTTATTTTTTTTTTTCCAACAGCAAGTTCCCA
Organism: Falcunculus frontatus; assembly: GCA_013398115.1. Taxonomy (NCBI): domain Eukaryota; kingdom Metazoa; phylum Chordata; class Aves; order Passeriformes; genus Falcunculus; species Falcunculus frontatus. The sequence continues at coordinate 430,403 of VZRV01006414.1, read as the reverse complement.
GAACTCACACTGAAACACGCCTCTGTGTGTGTATATATTATTGATTTATTGGTGGCAACCTGTATAGCAAGTTATAAATCCTGGTCTGTGTTACAGGACGTGTCTCGCTTTAAGCCTGGTCATGCTTCATTTACCAGCACAGCTTAGGCTGGAGAGGGGAGTAACTCAATACTTTAAATGATGTAACAGAGCTTAGTTAAAGAGTCAAACTTTCTGATATTTAAACCACTCTTTTAAGACAACGTTTTACTTTGATCTGTGGTCAAAAGAATTATTTAAAGTAGCTCATGAATCTGATCCTCCTTGGAAGTAAGACATTTGCTGAAGGTGTGTTATTACAAAATGGCAGCGTAATCCCCTTCCACCTGAGCATGGGGCTGCTGCGTTTGGGCTTCAGACAAATGGCAAGAGTAGTGCATTCAGTAGTGTGGAATATCAGTTAATTGCCTTTTATTTTATATGGTTTTCCGATTGAAGGGCTAAAACTCATTTTAAAATTGTCTACCAAAAATGTGTTTTGTGGATCATGGGTCCTGTGCATCTCCTGGCTGGTTTGCTGGGATCAGAAACACAGTGAACGTGTTTTATGGATCATGGATGCTGTGTATCTCCTGGCTCCCAGTTTGCTGGGGTCAGGAACATGGTTAAGCTCTTGGTTTTCCCTCAGTGTCCTCCTTTATTCCCTGTCAGCCGTGTGTGTGTGGAGGGCTGAGGAGGGGACAGGGGACATTCCTCCTGCCCCGACCGGCTGGGACAGAAGCGGAGGGGATCAGGGGCAGCCTGGTCCTGGTGGGACCCAGAGTGCCATGATCTCCACAGAGTGGGTTTTATGTTCCCTGTGGCCACTTCACCCACGGGGTAATTGGCTGCTGTGGTGTGGCCAGAGCTATGGTCAGCTCAGCCGCTGGCCTTGTGCTTTGGTCAGCCTTTGATCAACCAGCGAGATAGGAGGTCAAGCAGATGGACTTTATGCTGGGTCTTGCCCAGGCAAGGGCTGTGCAAGCAGCAGTGGGTTTCCTTTGGTTTCCCATAATTTATTTTATTTGGCAGAAGAAGATGCAGTTTGAATCCCCACCTCCCTGTAGCTGCCCTGAAAGTCACACATACTAAGCTGAGGCATTTTTTTGTTTCTTTCGCAGTGATTAACCAGCATGTACATGATGAACTTATTTGATCTGTAGGAAGCCAGCGTAGGGCAGCTGAGCAGGTGTTCACAGGGCTGTATTGTGATTTTACTCCATGGCCAGTGGATGGTGGTGGAGCAGATTGCTCCGAGCCCGTCCCCTTGCTTTATCCATCTGAAATCTGACCTTCTGGGAAGCCTCACTGCAGCAACACTTAAATTAACTCATTCCTTTTTGGCTTTTTCTGTTGTTGCTATTAAAGCAACCGGTTTGAACTTTTGCTTTTAAGTGGAAGAGTGTGAAAACGATGGTGTGGGAAGCGGGTGAAGCTGTCGGCAGTTCCCCAGCGGGACGGGAGCCGCAGCCGGCTGGCTGTGGATGTGCTGTGCTTGCAAAACCAAGGCAGCCCTCTCCCCAGCACTCACTCACTTTTTAGCAAATTTATGTCCTTTGAAAGTGTGATGAACTGCAATGCAAAATCGAGCAGAGTGTTAAGTAACTGGTGGAGTGGGTTTGCTGACAGTTTCTCCGCCGGGTATTGAGCCCAAGCTGCAGGTCTTTGGGTGAGGTAATGGAAGCTGGTGGTTTCACACTGTGGAGCTTCTGTGGGAGAGCAGCTTGGGAGAAGGCTGGGAAAGGAGCAGGCTGGGAGATGCAGAGAGCAGGGAGTGCTGCTGGGTTTGGTAAAATCCACCCCCCAGCTGGTTTTTAGCTTGCCCTATGCTTGAGGTGAATGGTGCTGCTGTAGGGCTGAGGTGAGGGTGGACCTGATGGGAACAAAGGGATTAGTGACGGTGTGGGGTAGAAACCGAGGAACAGGAGGAGGAGAGAAGCTTTGGGGTGAAGATGGAGGGTGCTGTGGATGAAGCCTGAGCCTCATTTCTGGAGAGAAGTCAGAGCACATCACCCACGTAGTGCCCCTGTCAGCAGGGCTGGAGACCCTTGGGCCTGGGCCTTGTGCAGTCATTCTGCACCTCGGTTTGAGGAGGATGGAAAGAGGGAGTAAATAATGCTCGAAGAAAAACTACCTTTTGAAACAAATAGGCAATGTTTCATTATTTTCTTGAGTGAGAGAAAAGGCTTGTTCAGTGCAGACCTCTGGCATTGGATGGTCTCCAGTTCTGGGCATTTTCTAAAAAGTTTTGAATTCAAGGTGTAGAAGAAAAGACAGGAGTGATCATCTTGGCTCTGGCACTGCCAGGCTTTTCCCCTTGCAGTGCATTTGTTGCTGGCATTGATATTTGTGGGGCTGCTTTCTGCTGATAGTAGCTCCTTTTGAAAAGCCAGTGCTACCTTTCCCCTCTGGCAAGATGGTTTGATAGGCTTTGCCTACATTTGTGGCACCGACTGTTGTTGCTGTGAGCAGACAAAGCCACAACACCCTTTTTTTTTACATTTTCTTTTTGGTTTTTTTTAGTAGCCTGCTAATTAAGATAATTTTATTGATGGCTCCATTGGCACCTCTGTTCTTGCTCTCTTTGTTCTGTGCAGTGGCCACCACACACGTTGACTCCCTGTCCCAAAAGCATTGCATAGAGCCCTAAATTTGTTCCAGTTAAAGCTTGTTCAAAAGCTTACTTGGAGTCAAATTACTTCAGTATGCAGAAATAAAATGCATTTATTGAAATTTTCTAACTAATTCTGCATGCGAAAGGTACTTGCATCAGTTTGCCAAGCGGCAACATGCTTCCTAAGAAATGTGTTTTAATGCTTGTGGGTTTTTATTATTTTTTTTCTTCCTCTGGGAGTGTAAATTACAGGTATTCTGGTCTTCATTATTTGTTCAGCAGTCACTATTGAATTGTAAGATGGGATTGCGGTTCTTGAGCTGTTGCGCTCTTTTTGGATTGTCTGGTGTTTCCTTTTGCTTGTTTCAGAAAGGGGCTTTACAGCAAGGCTGGCACGAACTCTGCTCACAGAATCCTTACGATGTTTTACCTTTCTAAGCACTTTCAGCTTAGAACTGGGGCTGGCCTTTTACAGTCAAAACAGACATAAATAAAAATTCCCAGTGTCAGCTCTATGGTTTCTGCCCCAGTCATAATCTAGAGCTTTATCAGGTGAACATGGCTCTGTTTTTCCAGAGGAACACACCAAGCTTGCAAAGCAGTTTATAGTTTCTGAAATATTTCTGAAATATAATCGGTACGTTGGCTTGTGGACAGGTGCAAACGATGGGGTTTTGAGATTGAAGGGTGGATTGCCTCAAGGAGCAGTCAGGGAAATGTAAAATTTCCCCGAGACAAGTAGGCTGTGCGTGTGCAGAGTTGTGCCAGACGCTTCTGCACTGGTGTCATCCTGGCACCGGGAAATTCTCCTTTAATAGGAAATTAAAAATTGCAAAAAGCTACATTGAGAGCTTTGATAGATCTGACAAATGCAATCCTGTGAGAGGATGAAAACAGAAATGAGACTTCTGAAAACTCCTTTCAGTAGCAGATTATCAGTAGACTGGGGAACTGATTGAACTGGTGATAAAGGGAAATAAATACGCAGAAACGGGATTTCGGGGGAAGTGGTTAATGCTACATTTACTGGTAGAAAATTCCTAATCTGCATGAAGCTGTGGTTTGTGTTGGTCCATGTAATAAAGTAAAATGGGGTTTATGGTGAATCACAGAATCACTAAGGTTGGAAAAGACCTCTGAGATCATCAAGTCCAACCAGTGACTGATTTCCACCTTGACAAGTAAACCAGAGCCAGTGAGTGCTACGTCCAGTTCTTTCTTGAACCCTTTCAGGGATGGGGACTCCACCACTTCCCTGGGCAGCCCATTCCAATGCTTGACCACTTTTTCTATGAAAAAAATTCTTCCTGGTGTCCTGTTAATCTCTGCAGCCACACTTAAGGCTTTCAAAGGCACAGCCTAGGCTTTGCATCCGTGTCTGGAAGTCTCCCAGGAAATAATCAGTTTGTCTTAAAGATGTGATATGTGTTTCTTGCTCCAGCGTAGGAGCTTTGTGGTAAGCGCAGCAAGGATTAAACATTTAAATATGGGAGAATTACTATAGTTTAGGATATGGTTATGTCACACTACTTACAGATGATTGTTACAGGTTTTTGTAACTTCTTCCATGTTAGCCATGGGAATACTGGTTTGAAGCAGAGACTGAGGACTAGTTATGGTTGTTGGAGCAGCTTTTGGGAGAATTGGGGTGCTGAAGTGTGGTGGTTTCTTTGGTTGTGAAATGCCCATGGCAGGGCAGTGGCCAGTAACTCTTACAAGTGGGTGAGGGAACAGAAACTTCATAAATATCTAAGAAAGTTCAATTTCTTTCTGAAATTGTTCTCCCAAGTGAGTAATTTTTAGGACTCAACTTTGAGAGCAGCCACCCAGCAGCTCCCAGGTCTCATGCACAGAAGGGCAGACTTGAATCTTCTTATTATGGCATGGGAAGGACTTGTTGTGCAGAACTGGTCAGTGGTGCAGACCTGCTGCTGGGTGATTATCAAGGAATGCATCTGGTAGGCAAAGACATGTCAGCCGTAAAGGAAAACAACCTTGAAACTCACCTGCAGTGAGCCTGGAGTTTCATAATTACTTGGGGTCAACCTAATGGCAGTCTGGTGCCAAAAAGGGGGATTCCACAGCCCCCTCACTCCAGCTGTGTTTTCCCACCTCCCTGTTGTAATGGTTCAACTCCTTGTGGGCACAGCTGGGCCCTGAACGGGGAGCTGATTCAATGCAGCAGAAATTAGGAAGGGGAGGATGGGATGTTTTCAGCAGGCTGGCTCTGCTCGGGTGGATCCCATGCAGCCATGTCACCATGGGGTGGCAGAGGCAGCATGAACAGGGAGTCTGACAGGGTCTGGAAGAACCCGAGTTAAAAGAACACAAATTCACTTCAAGGGCATTGTTGTTACACTGGATAGTGGATTGACCCTCCTAGTTTTAGATTTTTTATTTCTATACTGCCTGAAAGAAAGCTTTTAATGTTTGTTTTCTGAGGACTGCTTCTAATGACTCCCACACTTAGGAGCATAAGACTTTCTTGTCTCCTCTCCTCCCACTGCCTCCCTCCCACCCCCAATAAATTTGTTGAAATGGGTCAAAGCAGAAACCCTGGAGAGAGTTCTTTAGTTATCTCTGAACTGTGCCTGCCCTAAATCGATGGGACTTTGGGGCAGGGGGAGGGATAATGGTCTTGTTTGTTCTCTCCCATGATGTGCTCCAAGCAGTGACTCCCTTTCTGCAGCAGTGATTGAAGGGTGGCTATTTTGGGCCAGAAAGTTCATTAGCCAGTGTTGAATCAGTGGAACTAAAGCTTCCAGGCTTTGAATCCTTTCCATAGCCAGGTCACTGCTGCAACACCTTTGAGCCCTGGTTTTTGTTTGCTTTTCCTTGGAACCCTTTTGATTTCAAAGGTGTGAAGGATGATACTGAGACGTGGGCTCCTATTTTTGACTCTCCAAGACACTTCTCTCTGTGCAGAATTACATCTCCTTTTACTTGTTGCCTACTTAGAGGGGGATTGCAAAGTTTGGGAAAGTGTTTACCTGAGTGTTACATAGTACTCCAGTTTGAAATACTGAAGTTACTACTATTTACTCCTTAAAATGAGCTTGCTTGCAGAAATAATGCATTGGCCACATTGATTTTTTTAAAAAAATTGGGCTATCTCATGAGATTAAATCACAAAAGTATGAAAAATCTGCCATTAGTGCTTCTGGATTGTAATCCTTTATCTATTACTAGGTTTAAATAAATGAAACTTGCATTGTACACGGTTCAAATCAAGTAAGGAAGAAAAGATTAGCGATTTTCCAGACAGTTTTGATTTGGGTCTTATTGACTATGACATGGCTTGAAGATTTAATGTCTTACTTTGTATCAGATTGTGGCGTTAGATCCCTGCTGTTCCTCAGCTGGAATTGCATCTTAGACTCTCAGTTGCTCATCAGTGCAAGATGTGGAGCTCGTGGGCTCCAGCCCCCAGAGTCAGACAGCTCAGTGCAGCGGTGTGCTGGCAGTTCTCCTTGGCAACGTCTGCGCCTGGTATGTCACAGAAGGAAATGTTTTGTGGGGAGGAATTATCAGACCTGTCCCAGAAGGAATTCAGAAGGTGATGGGAAGGCGCCCAGCGTAAGCGCGCCGTGGCACTGGTATCAATCAGGCAGTGAGGGTGAGAAAGTTCTTTGTCGTTTGCTACCTGACTCTTCATTGTAGAACAAAATACGAAATACTGTTTATTTTTTGATCAGTTATTTTTCTTTCTTGTCTCTAAACTTGGAAGCACAGGTCTATAAAAGCCTTGCTTTTCCATTGGTCGGGTTCCTTGCTAGCGCTCGATATTGGAAACCAAAGCACTTGGTTCTTTGCTCGGCTGAAATTCCCTCTTACTTCATGATTTGTGTTTTCTTTGCTTGGCTCTAAATGTGTGCTTCCTTTTTAAATATAGTTTTCCAAGTTTCTGGCCGTACCAGATTGTTTATATTTTTTAAAAGCCTTCTGCTTAGCCGTTATATTGCTCTTTATAGTTCTGCTTAACCACATTGGTTTCTGTTGCTCTTTTTTCTTGCATAAACTTAGCTGGGATGAATTTCAAATGTGGTTTATCCAACTGTTAAGTATTTCCCACTTTTCTGCAATAGATTTCACATATGTTACAGAATTCCAAACCAAGATCTGGTGGACATATTGCCCTGTTTCTTTACTCAAAGTCAGATATAGAAGGATTTTTAAGCATTTCAGTGACAATATTTAGGTCACTGGCTCCAGCACGCTGCTTGGCTTCAAATCCATTTGTCATATTGAGCTGGTTTCTAAGGATTAGGATAACTATGGTCCATATATTTATTAAAAAAAAAAAAAGGATCCTAATTTTATGCTAATAAACCTAAAGGGGGAAAAAATATTGGTCCTCTTTAGTTGGGAACTGCAGAAGGCTTTTTATTTTCCCTCCAGAGGTCAAACTGTGCAGTTACATAAGACACATGTCCATCCATCCAGGATTTATCCATTCAAAAATGTATCTAAAATTAGGAATTAGGCTTTTTCAGAGTATTTAGACAGTAGTATCTGTATCTATTGTCAAGTCAGCGACTTGACCCCCTATTTCAGGTCTGGTATTAGACCTGACAGGAGGTCCCACGCTTGTGCTTTTGGTCCTTTAGAGGTGGTTGAGTTACGAACAAATTCCAGAAGCATGGCAAATTCCAGAAGTGTGGAGAATACTGAGAGTTTTGCAGGCAGGTTGGAGGCACATTGGCAGAGGGATGAGTTGAAGGTAGTGTTGCTCTAGCGTGTTGTTCTCACTTTTCATGGACTTCTCTCAGAGCCAGGTTTTTCTCTCTTTGAGTTAATAAGGGGATAAACCAGTGCCACATTCCTTTTATGAATTCTTGGTTCTCCCAGTGACTTGGGGAACGATGTCTGTAGCTGAGTGGATGGGTTTGCCTTTTTTTTTTCATATTACGTGGAACTACTGCAGAAGAGGCACAAACTGACACAGAAGATTGACTGTTGTTGGTTTTTGCACTGATGAGTGACCCATGCAATATGTTATGGTGACATTTGGAAGCACAGCACTGAGTGCAGAAACTGGGATGGGGATAAGACACTTGGAAGAAGCTGGGAAACAGTGGGACCTGTGCTTCAGCTCAGTAGAAACTGTTGGGAGAGACTCTGGCATTCATCAGGTGCTTAAAAAAAGATATGATTTGGAGAGGAAATGGAGATACCTGCTAATAACCGTGGAGGAATAGATTCCAATAATAGGAAAAGATAATTTTGTATTCAAATAAGGCAAGACTTAAATGGAAAAGAGCACTGCAGTGGCAGTATGGAATTATATACAGCATGTCATAGGAAATTAAGAGTGACTGAAGCGTAACCAGTCCAGATTCAAGTATAAGGTTAACCAATATTTGAATTAATAATTTTTTATAATAGGATAACTCAAAAAGGGGAAAGCCAATATCTTTAAAAAGCAGGCAGGTGAAAATAAACCTGGTTTGAATATGTCCGGTATCTGTAATCTCGACTGGATTTGGGAATTTATTAGGAGGTGTGTATTGTGTGACACTGCTGCTGTCCTGTGTAGTGCTGGGGTGGAGCCATGAATATTTTTGAGAAAAATGGTGATGTTTTGGTTGCAAGATGGAATGCAAAAGGTTGTAGAGCTTCATTTGCTGTTATTCAGGAGGTTAGATCTCTGGAAGCCCAGTGCTTTGTTCTGTGCTGCTCAGTATTCCCAATAACATGATGTATGTATGAGGGTTTTTTTTATTTCTGTGACAAACAGAGCTCTGACCATATTTCCTCTTTTTCTTTTCTTTTTTTTTTGGTTTCTTTTTCTTAACAGAGAGAGCTCGATACCACAGCAACGATATTGGCGAACCGGCAAGATGAAAGTGAGCAGTCCAGGAAAAAACTTATTGAGCAAAGCCGTGAGTTCAAGAAAAACACTCCAGAGGTAAGGAGAAAAGCTATCCCAGTCTCTTGCCATAGATGGTCTTAGGCATGTGGAAGTGATGATTTCTTCTTAATGGTTTATTTCTGTAATTTTTTTGTATGTATTGCCAGGTCCTTACCTAAACCCGCTTAACTCTGTTGTTTTTCTCATCAGGCAGCTTTTGCATTCTGTAAATACTGAAATATGGATTGATGTTTTTAGAGGAAGCATCAACACCGGCCTTGAAACAGGCTTGCTCTAAATTATATAATAATGTAAAACCTGGAGAATTGCAAAAAAAATCCTTTGCCAATCCAAACACTCCGAGCACTTGGATGTAGAAAGTGACATTTCACTGCCTAAATAAATCTATATCAAGGGCATAACTTCAAAGATGCTCATTTTTCCATCAAAAATCAAATTAAGTTTTGCTGTTGATTTCACTGGAAGCACAACAAGGTCAGGGCCGAGCCAAACTTTCCTTGGAGAATGTGCATGAAGCAGGTGTGGGGTAAAACTTGCAGGGACCAGTGGGAAAACTGGGAAAGGTGAATATTTTGTGTGAGAAGCTGGGAGTGTTTAAGCATGTGCAGTTACCTCAAACCCACAGAAAACCTCACTTTGTTGCCTCCTGAAAGCAGAGCAGTGCTTAGGGCTGCCTGCCTCCTCTGTTTGTTTTGTATTTGAGTATTTTTTCCCTGCTGATTGCCAGCAATCTGTTCACCCAGGAATGTTGTGGCGTTCCAAAGCCAGTTCCAGATAACTGATACGCCAGTACCAGCTCCTTCCAAGCCTCTTCCAGGGAGGGAAGCAGCAGGCAGCTCTCCTAACCTTTATTGCTGCTTCTCCAGTAGCAGATGCTGCTCTGCTTCCTGTGGGTGCAGAGGGAGGGATGCTGACCCAGAGAGGGGAAAGGGGATGTGGGAGCAGGAGTGAGTCGTGGGGAAGAGGCAGTGTTGTTTAACTGGTGCCCTCAGGAGGCAGAAATCAGTTCTTTTTGAAGAAAATAGAATTTGGGGACTGCAGCTTTGAAGGAACAGGATTTTTTTAAAAGGAGTAAAAGAATTTGAAGAGTGAGTTCAGGAGCTGGAGAGGGAGAGTTGATTCACTTTGCAAACTATTGGGAAGAGAAGGAGGAAGGAGAGAAGTGAAAGAATATGGAGGGTATAGGAAATTGTACAGAATCCAGAAAATACATGGAATTCTGGGGCCACATTTTCAATTGTTTGCTAGAAGCTTAAGTTCATACTACAAAACCCAACTTGTTTCCTGCTGCCTTCCTTTTTTTCTTATAAGAAAAACGACAAATTCTTCAGAATGTGGCTGTAGCTGCCAGCTCCCATCTGATGGTGTGTTACAGATTTCAGGAGATTTCTTTAAGCCACTTTTATTTTTGTGGAGCAGAAGGGGAGCAACAAACAAAAAACCCCAAGACACTACACTTTTTAAGTGCATTATGAGAGCACCTTGGTAACTCAGTGGGAGAGGAATGTACAGAGGCAAATAGATCCTCTTGTAATTACTTTAAGAGATATAGTGGGAAATGATATGCAATTAGTCCTTTCCAGTAAGGAGGATACAGAAGTTAAATCATTTGATGGGAAGGTTGTAAATATTATTCTACAAAATACAATTCTGTAGCCTCTATTCTCTTCCAGAATATATTAAAGGAGTTTTATTTATTCAGGGACTACATTCAAAACAACACTCTGAACATCCCCAGTGTTTGAGGAAATTGGGATTTCTGCTAGATTCTACATCCTCATCTTTTGTCCTGGGACCCCTATGGAACCACATTCCTTTATAAGCTTGCATGGATTTTTTAGGTTCTTTCTTTGCCTTCTCTGCTGTGGTTCTCTTCTGCAGCTTTGTTTCTGAAGAGCAACTTTGACTTTCTCTGACAGAGAAAGAATGAAAATGGGATCAAAGAATTAGAAGAAAGTATCTGAACTGTAGGAAAAGGCAGCTGTAGCCAACTTGAGATGTAGTTTTTGCCCCAGGAGCATGGAGGGAGCTCAGATGTGGAAGCTCTGTCCTGTCCACGGGATTTGGTGTGGTAGATGTGGGTGTCCAGCTATCCCTGCTGGAAAACTGCACTGCATTTCCTCCTCACACAGAACTTAAAGCTTATGCAGTGTATGTTCATCTTCAATTGCTTTTTGCGCTCCCAGAAAGAAGGGAGGTCTATGAAGGTTTCTCAAAACTTGAGCAGTTTTGGGAGACAGTTGGAAATCAGAAGTCAGGATGAGAAACTGCAGCTTTTGTCTGGAAACCTCCCCAGGATGGGAAACATCCTTGAGGTGCACAGGGAATGCACAGGGAGCCACTGGCATCTCCAGACTGATACATTTATATTCCTAAAACATCCAACGTGCTCTTTTTCATAACAAAAGAGTTCTGTGGTAGAGAACCAGCCTGGATGCAGGATGTTCTTCAGATAGATGAATAACCCAGTGTACAGCTCAATTCACATTTCCACTATGAGGTAACAACTTTCTTGGCATTAAAAAGAGAAACAAACCCACAAAGATGGAATTGTTAAATGTAACAATCTGTTTCAGAATTGTACTTTCCATTTTGTGTTTCACCCTGCCTGTGTCCCTGTCGGTGCAGCCCCGGTTTAGGCTGTGCCAGCATCTCTTTTCCTCTGCCCTTGCCAGTCCCACCATAAATCAGGAGACAAGTGTGGATTGCCTTGACTTTCCTATTCATTGCTGCCTCTAGACTTTCCATAATATCTGCTTGAAAGTTACCTCCTGTGCAGCAGAAAAGGATTCAAACAATTACTAAAAAAGTTGAGGATACTTCTGTTTCTTTTTTACTTTAAAAATTGTGACAGATCTATTTGGGTCATTTCTGCCTTCCTTGCAAATTATCAAATCGCTGCAAAAGCAATACAATGTTTTCATGTTTAGAGGAATGACCCTAGGGCTTTTGGTATTTAAAAATGTTAAAATACTATTTCTGTCTTGGCATACTGGGAGATGACTCTGGGAAGAAGTATCTCATGTTTGGGAACTTTATGTGAACAGAAAATTCAGCACTGGTTGTGCAGAAACTTTTAGAAAGGGTTCTTAACCTGTTATTGCAAAAATACTCTTTACCTCCTCACACCTTTTAGGAGGTTGTGTCAGACCTGCTGCTCATAGATGTTTTGGAGTATTTTCAGTCTCAATTTGTTTCCCCCCCGAGCAGCTACTGTGAAAGGCTGAGGCTGGTCAGGAGATTACTTGAAACATCAATTTTACATGACTGTTACTTGGAAGACATCTCAAAATATATCATGTGAATTGCCAGCCTGCATCAGATGATTATTTTCTTACAGTGACAAATCCTGAACTGTTGTGACCAACTGGGATATTTTTGGGGTATTTCAACCCCTGTGAAATTCTTGTTTTACTTAATTCTGTCCTCACATACCAGTTCTGGTGTGAATAAGGGAATGTTTGAATGACCAACTTTCAGAGTTGGGGTTTTTTTAGTCTCTAAATAATTTCAGGTGCACAGGTTAATAATTTTTGGCACGAAGTGTAGATAGTTCCTAATGTTGATAACTTTGCTTTTGTTTTTACCCAGATTCTGAGTTCAGTAACCACTTTTTGCTTACCTATTTCTGTTTTAACCATTGAAAAGCTTATCTAATGCTTCCACTTTTAAGCCAGTTTAACCTGTAACTCTCCATTGCTTTTCTCTGTGATTTGGCCGTGTAAGCCAGGTAGCATTGAGCTGTGGGGGTTATTACCAGGCTCACCTGAGCCAGGGGTCATTAAACTGAGCACAGGACCAAAGACCAGCCTGGGAGGCCTAGGTCAGCTGCTCTTGGGAAATGAAATAAGGAACTAATTTTGTAATGGGAGATGATGATCTCTACAAAATCAGGCAGCTGGGAGGTGCTTGCATAAAGGCCAGATTTAGAGACAGGAGCCTGCCCTGTTCCTGTGGCCCCTGTTTGTTATCCTGATGGGTAAAATGGTAAATTGGATGGGTGACTCCTCACTGTTGCTGCCCTTTGCAGTTTCTGGGTTGTAAATGAACTCAGTTGGTGAGATTGGGAAAGTCAAGATTACCTTTAAATGCCCAAATTCCCATCTGAATCCTGTAAAGCAGATGAAAGGTTCGATGGGCAGAGTTATGGAAGGATGTGGGAGAACCTCTAAGCACAAAAACATATTGTCAAACAAAGATGCTCTGGAAAATGGAATATGGGAAGGTGCTAGAAAACAAAATAATACCTGACCCTGACTGGGTGGAGGGGGCAGCCTGCTGACCCCAGGCCTGTGGCTGATCTCAAATAAATGACATTTACCTGCCTACACCGAACGTGCTTTCCATCAGTGTCACCTAAACTGTCCCTGTCATCCCCATCCTGCTCCATCACAGTTCTGCAGTGCCCCAAAGAGAAAGAAAGATGCCTGTAAAATCTTCTGTTACACAAGTAATAGGTTTATTCATGGTGTTGTGTGTCAAGGTGATGCATATCTTTAAGATCCATGAGCTTTTTTTTAAAAAAAAATCATTATAATTGCAAGTCATAAGGAACTAAAGGAAATTAATACACTTATTATGGAAGGGCTCCATTTTTCGAAGTGTAAAATTCTTAAATTCTTTGTGTCCAGTGTTTCTGGAGTATTCTATTGAAATACCCAGTCTCTACAGCAAAAGATAATCAAATTAAAGGTAAAAAAAAAAAATTAATTGTGCTGCTTGAATTAGTTCTTGAAATGAGAGCAGGATCTTCAGAATTGTGGGTAGTGAATTGTGTTGATTCCCAACGACGTTGCACAGTCAACTTTAGTCTAGTCTGTGTGACAAAGTGGAAATAATAACAAAATCTACTGAAAACACACAGTCTGTCTGAGGATAATTGATGTTCTCAGTGTCTGTGTTCAGAGGGGTGACTATTGATTTGCTGCCATCTACAGCTGGGTTGTTCCACTCCTTTTATTGTTTTCTTTTTTCCTTCCCCCCCACCCCTTTTTCCTTTTTCCACTTTCCCTTTCTTTTTTCTCTCTTTTTTTCCTTTTTCTTCCTTTTTTTCCCTTTCCCTCCCTCTTTTCTCTTTTTTCTTTCCCTTTGATGAATACCTCTCCTTTAGGATAATATTTAGGTGCCGTGTCTTACCTTCCCATGTTTTTATTCTTAAGAGGTTTGTTTGCCAGGTAAACGATTTTTGTGATAATTTGTACTACATGGGCTTGGTATTTCAAAAGCTAAATGGAGAAGTATATTATTATTACTATGTGACTTTTTCAGAAAAGTAATAAAATCTATCTCCATATCTTTAAATGTGATCTAAACACTAGTCTTATGGAGTCAGAGGGGTTAAATCAGGTCTCACCTTATCCTGGACAGCCCTTATTCATGGTCTGAATAATTTTATTGTCATTATTTAATACATATTTCACTTCAGCATGTTCTCAGTGTTAACAGGAAACCCATCAGTGTTTCTGACATGTATTTCTATATTAGGATCTCTTGCTGCCTTTTTATTGGCAGTGGGAGGACATTAAAACAATTATAATTCACAGTTGTATTTTTCCAGGATTCTCCTAAAACTGACCTCCATTGACCACATTGACCATTCCCACCATACTCAGTAGACTTCATTAATTTATTTTTTTAAATAATTGTCTTTATTGTCTTAACCTGTGCTGTTCCCAGCAGGGCAGGGTGGCAGCAGAGGGTGGGCAGCAGAATCTGTGCAATTTATTTGGGCATAACAGGGCTTGAGAAAGTCCTTTTAGCAAATGAGGCCATATTTTGGGGATTGTTGCTATGTAGGATTTCAACAGTTCATGATTTTCAAACGTCATTTGTAAAGGTCTGAAACCCAGGAAAATAATTCCCCTGACCTGCAGAAGTCATGATTGTGCTGTGTGTTATTAGGCAGAGAAGTTTAATTTAAAGCATTTTTCTAAAACCACATGGCCCAGGCCACTTTGAGTTACTGTTTCTCTTTCCATTTGCTTTCAAGATACCCTTAAATCAATTTGCTACAACACATTTACCTCAAAAGTCTTTCTGTAACTCTGAAAATATACAGGCAATTACTTTATCCGAGAGTTCCAAAAATATTCAAGAGGGGGACGCGTCTGATTCAACCAAACTCATTAGAGTAGTTGAACAGATTAATTCCTCTGAAGTCACTTGCTCTCAGTAATGTAGATTTATTTCATTTGAGCATTTTCCTGGTTGAGCATTCTTGAGAGCTGAAGAATTCGCTTTTCTTCTCCCAGCGTTGGTTGCAGGTGTTGGATTTCGGTAATGCCAAGGGTGCAGCATTTTCCAGTGCAGCAAAGGAGAAAAGGGGATATTTTGGGTATTACTGTGGTTTACAAAGGGACACGCTTGTAAGCAAATATTTACAAGTTAATCTCTCTTGTTAAGCCTTTGATGCCGCAGTGAGTTTCTGCTGTCACTGACACTGAGGGAAGGCAAAGCAAACAGTTTGGTTTTGCCTGGTTGTTCTTGCCTTTGCTTGAACCTCGCAGGGCTGACCCAGTTGGAAAGTGGCCAGAGCAGGCAGCGGGGCAGGGGAGGGTTGGGGGTGAGGGCTGAAGGAGGAGAACATTTTCAAGGTCAGAACTCAAGGGAAAAAACCGAATCTGACAGAGCATTTGTCATCCTTCCTCCTGCAGAATGGTTGTACTTTATGTAGTGTGCATTAAGATATAACGTGATTTATTGATGTATCGTTGACTGGCTTTTAAGGGACAATATTGTCATTTTTTTAGCTGAAATAGCTGAGATTTTTCTCACTGTGGTACCAACAATTACCAGCCATTCTTACATTCTGGTTTATGGTACTTGTAAAGGTAAGTGTAAAACTTGGAATTTATATGGCGATCACTCTCCAAGCGAGTCTGAAGTTCAGTTTCTAAATTTACTCTGAACAATAGTTTGACTTATTTTCAAGAGTAATAAAAATAACAGGCATCAATATCCCTGCTCTTCCTTCCTATGTGTATTTGCCAAGCGAAGAAGTAATTAAACATCTTGAATTAGTATTTTTCCTTTTTTTACTTTGTGAAAAATATTCTGTAACCCTTAGCCCATCTGCTGGACCACCTCAAAGTCACTCAGGTGTAATTAAAGGAACACGTTGTTCCCATTCAAATTACGATGTTGTCACAAATAACCATTTGAACAGGAGTTGCCAGTTACTAGAGATTTTTGTCACTGCCCTGACAGTGGATAAGTGAATAGTTGGATCTCCTTGAAAGAAAAGCAGAAATTATAAATATGTGGAGTGAAAACACAGACCAAATGCCCAAGGTACAAATGGTAGTTTGAAGCTTTTCTATTAAAAACCCTCCCAAATACCCCAAGTTTCTGCAGGGCCACTCTGTTGTGGTTAGTTTTGGATGAAGTCTTGATTTTTAGGGAGAGAAAAGTCTGTAAAATGCTCTTAAAACCTTTTTTCTTCCAGGAATTTTTAGTGTGTTTTGCTTGCTTAAAACAAAAAAAATGCTTCCTGGTAACAATTTTAAAGTAAATTAAATGACGGATGAGAATTAGAGGAGTTGAGAGTCATTTTTATTTTGGAATTCTTTTTGCATTAACACATCTGCAGTGTTGATGAATATATGGAAAAATGAAATTGTGCTTCTATCCTGCCGTGTCTCCAGTGTGACAATAAATCACCTTTTTTTCCTTTTAAAATGTCTGGCCTTGTAATTTATGTTTGCATAACCCATTACTAAATTCATAGTAGGTGTTTTAGTTGGCAGGCACAATTCCAGGGATTCAGTGGGCCTATTTTAATACTGAGCTTTTGTTACTGTTCATAATTATGTGTAGAAATATATGTATTTTCTTAATTATAAAAAACCCAGCCTGCTTTAACTTTGGATCTCCTCTCTCTTTCTCCACACAAATAGTGCTTTAAAGCTTTGAAAGAATTAGTGCTTTTTTGACTTGAGAAAAGAAATGGATTTACCAGGCTGAGGGGGTTTTTTTCAGTTTTGAAAAAACAAAACACCAAAAAAGTAATAAAGTACAAAAAGCAAAGTTGTGATGCATCCCTGTCACTGTTTAGAATTTTTGAGGATTCTTTTTATTTTATAGTCCAGTTGTAAATATTTAGGGCAGCACCAAGACAGTATGCAAATAAAAGAAGTTTTATTAATAACCATTATCTGGCCTCTGGTAATAAATATGTATGACTCACATAGGAATAAACCCACCCAGTAAATATAAAAGCCATACAAAACCATTAACAATTTTTAATGGACTTGCAGATGGAATAATTTAATGCAACTGTAGTTACTCAGGTTCCAACTCCTGTAACTATTCCTCATCTGCTTGAAAGCTTTCATCTGAAATACATTGCCAGCATTCAGGATTCCACCTTGTCCCTGTTTAAAACCATAAAGCTGTGGTTTCACAATTTTTGAAGCACTAATGCTTATTTATGGCCATAGTTCTGCACTTTTAAAGTACAGAGGTGGTTATTTATCTATTGAATGTACACTGACTTTTTAAAAAGGAAGTTTTTCTTCAGAAGCAGCAGCACTAGGGCAGCGTTCAGCAGGAGGGATGAGGAGTTGGCAATGAGCTCTGTGCTGGTCCTGGGGATGCCCTGGCACAGGACTGCCACTGGGACAGTGCCTGCAGCCAGCTGGGCAGACATCACTTCATTTATTCATTATTGTCACCCAGGGACACTGGGGTTGTGGTTTCCCCATCTCTGGAAGTGTCCAAGGCCAGGCTGGACGGGGCTTGGAGCTACCTGGGATAGTGGAAGGGGTCCCTGTCCCTGTGGAACTGGATGGGCTTTAAGGTCCCTTCCAAGCCAACCCATCCTATGATTCTCTGATTATTACTTATTAAGATTGAAGCTGTTAAAGGACCCAAACTTGGAACACTTCTGCCCCGAAATGGTTTTCTTGTGGCTCTCTGAAATAAAGAAAGCAATGAAAAATGCTTAGATCATAAATGAAAGCAATCTGGTTTGTGGAATTGGGTGAGGTAGATAGAACATCATCACATCTCGTGTGGTTTTCTGTGTGTTTTGTTTCCTACTGGGTAAATAACAGTAATTTAAAGTATTTTGAAGAATTTGTCGGGTTTGTCAGTGTGTCCAAGTGTGTGTGTGGGCACCAAGGACCTTTTAATAAAATATTGCAAAAGAAACTTGTGTTGCTAGGCTGAATGCTGATGGATGAGCTGCTCTTGAGGAGAGGCACCTGTAAACATTCTGCAGTTTCAAAGCTGGTTTTAATCCGAAGCTTTCATTCAGTGCAAGATGGTGCTGGGAGTGCTTTTAAAAACGCCCGAATGTGTTAAGACTTCTCAGTCCTGTTTGTCAGAAGCGATTTGAGGGCTGAAGAGCAGAACTCTTCAGCACTTTCAGTGCACTTTAGGGCATGTCCACACCTGCAGTGGAGCTTTGCTAAGGCTGCTGGTATGGCCATGGCTTTCAAAGGCAGCTTTAATGCGTTCCTTGGCTGGCAGCAGCGGGCGGCTCCTTTCAAGCTGGCTGGGCCTGGCTCCGGGGACTGTGCTGTACCGAGTTCCCAGTGCCACATCTCCCAAGCCTTAATCAGACGAATTAACCTGCTGCTGATTATCCCCTTTGCCTCTAAGTCCTGCTGATGAGGCGCTGAAGAACTGGGATGGGTCCATCAGCAGCACTCGATGAAAACAAGAAGCCAGAGGTGGGCTTGGGGCTGCACTCACCTGCCCTTCCTTGGCAGGAGCCAGGTTATCCTGCCTCCAATGCCTGAACACTTGACTCTCTGGAACCACTATCCCTTGCTCCTTGGGAAACTCTAGCCATTGCTCCCTGTCAAAGTATATCCATTCTTTATAGGAAACTATCCATTGCTCTGTGCGAAACAATCCACTGCTCCCTGCACAGGCTTTTCAGAGCCTCCCTGGGCTGGGCAGTGCTCAGCTGGAGGAACTGGGATCAGATTTACAAATCACTTTGGAACAATCCACTCTTGCTTTCTAGCAAAAATCAACCAGGCACTTGGTTCCAGTGAGTGGCCAGTGGTCTCAATGACGGGCAGCATGAGTGTGAGATTGGAAGGAACAGAATCACCAACAGAAGGTTCACTTCTGTGCTGATGTGATGCTGATCAATCATATTATCACTGATGTGAATGCTGAAACTCAGCTTAAAACCAAGAGTTGAGTGTGGAAAGCAGCACTCCAGTGTGTGATACACCTTTAAACCCGGGCATTGCAAAGTACATGTGTTGCTGCCTACGGTGCACTTGGTTCATCCATGCAGGTGAAATAAGGGCAGCAGTAAAGAAATGAAGTGCTGCTTTGTTAGCAAAGGGAAGACATTATTAGTCTAAAAAAAGATTTAAACAAAATCAGCTAACTGGTTGAAGTAGTTCTTCAATTAATGCTTGAAAAAGCAATAAGTTTAAAATGTTCTTTCCGTCAGTCACAGGAAAAGGCATATATTAAGCTCACCTGTTGAGAGGATTATCTCTGCTAAACACACTCATTTTACTTGAGACCAAAATAGATCCTTAAAAAATTAATACTGAAATAGGTTTACAGCCGATAGAGAGATTTCCTTCAGACCTGTTTTGTGGTATGCTCATCTGCTTTTTCAGGAATTTTAAGCATTGAAGGAATGAAGTCAAAGCTGCTGCTTGTCTTTGAAACGGATGCCTCTTTGATAAGCCTCTGATCTCTGTACCCAGAGTTGTAGTAGCAGATTCAAACACTGATTGTAAAATCGGGAGACTAAAATGTAGCCACGACAGCTTCAAACACTCTGTCTCTCTGTCAGATTCAATGCACAGGACATTGCCAGGAGTTAAAACGATGCAAAATTAAAGTAGCCTACTAAATTTACCTGCCATGGAGAATCCACAAAAGAGCTGCCACTTCTAATCCTCCAATTCGTTTCAAATTATTATTTTTTCAAATTGGACTCCCTGATCTCTTCAGCTCAAGCTGTTGTAGAGATTTGAAGAGCTGTCTCTTCTTGTCAGATCACTGGTTTAATAATAATAATATCTTACATTTATATAGTCCTTTTCATCCCCCAGCTTCCCAAAGTGCTTTACAAGCTTTCTATACACAAAATCATGCAACCACCTCTTGGGTGGCTGCTGCTCATCAGCTCCAGAAGTGTCTGGCAGCTCGTTACCCTCCTTCCTCGCTCCCTTGAAAGCACCAGGGAGGGGTAAAAGACATGGAGATGATCCCAGTTCATCCCAAGGGGATGAGAACCACTGCTAGGATGTTCTGCTCACCCCAAAACTGGGGACACAGTAAAGAGCAACCATCACTACGGTCTTGCTGGTTTGTTTTCTGATGATGTTTTTTATTTCCTTGTACTCACAGTCTGAAAAATCCCTGTCTCTGGAATTTGAGGGAGCAAGAGGAGTAACTTTGTACCACTCCTTTCAAAAATGTACATGGGAAAGTGCAGGTACCTTGAATATAAAGCAGTTATTTTAAAAAAAAAAAGAGTCCAAACCTCTACCCAGATGTTCTTACTCATCTGTTTTTGTTGGAGACCGATGGAAAGCTGTTCTGACCTGTCAGCAAGTGCCTTCAATGGTTTCTTTAAACCTCCAGAACCTGGGGATGATGGTGCAGAACAGATTTTTGTCAAATTAGTTCTAACTCTTGAGGTAATGATTCCTGGGAGGGAAGAGGCATTGAAGTGGCATGAGGCTGCTCATTAGTGGAGGAGGCACAAAATGAGTGCAGCCACTCTGCATTGGTTCTCCAAGGGAAAAAGGCCAAGAACACATCGATGGAGGTTTAGACACAATTAATATAATGAGACCAGGTTTCTCTAATGATTGATCTGGCTTATTTTTTTATTTCCTGTAGTACTTCTTGGTTTGGCTTCAAGTGTGCCCTTCCCGAGACTGCTGCTGCTGAAAGGTATATTAAAAACAAACCAAAAAAAAAAAAATTAGGGACAGCTAAATGTAAGAGTCACTGACACATCTGCAGAACATCCTGCTGTGCTCTGCTCTTTTGAATTTGGATCATGTCCAACCTCATAACTTTTTCAAGTTATCCTGAATTTCATGTTCTAGATGCCATTAGAGACCATTTACTGTGTCCAGACTGACTTCAAATAATCCTGCCTTCTTCCTCACCCACCCTTTGGGGGTGGAGAGGATGCTAAAGAGGAAAGCTCCTCTTCTGCCTGGAGGGAAGGGGTTTTACTTCAATGGTTTGGAGCCAGGAAGAGGGAAAGCCAGAGGCCCAGACACGGTCTCAGAGGCCTTAGATATGTGGAAAAATAGAAAGTGTACATCCATAGACACTAATGCTAATGGACACTTATCCTGTCTCTGGCTGTAAATTATTGAGATCCTGCTTCTATCTGGTAATGCAACTTAATCAGAATCAGTTTTACTGCTCTGACCCCATAGGGAACCTTCTAATTTCATTTTATTTTACATTTTGTCTAGTCACTGTACTAGGAAGCTTTGTATCCAGTCTCCTGGTGAATTTTGAGGTTACATGCTGTTGTATTTACCTATAAACACTGGAACCAGGAGGCTGCAGTTCAGTGCCATAGCTTTTTTCTTCAGCTGATGGTCAGTTGAGAGGACACAAGCTGCCCAGCAGTTTGCAGTCCTGCACTCTGTTCAGGGCTGGGGTGATTAAAAACATCCCAATGCCATGATTTCCTGAGCAGAATTCCCCAAGGCAGCCTGCTGCTGGGCTGTCCTGTGCAGAGAACCTCTCTCTATGACTCCTGCATCTCGCAGCCTGTTCAAGTTGCAGCTTTTGCTTTTCTCTCTCTGCAAATACCATGGTAAATACACCATGCCTTTGGTGTTGCTCATTGCCTCCTCACAGCCTCAGCACTGGATTTGGGTTTTTCCAGTCTCCCCATAGGCAACAGCAGCTCTGTAGGCAGGAGGAAACCTGGAAATCAGCTCTACAACTGCTTTACACATGTGCATGGAAGATGGATATCAATACTGGGGTATTCAAAGCTTTGATGGTGGCACAGCATTTTGTGGCTCCTGTGGAGGATTTTTCCAAGGCTGTGCAGTGTGGAATGGTGTGAGAGCTCACTTTGCCCATCCAAACGCTGCCTCTGCCAGCAGGAGGTGGCACTCCAGCCATCTCCTGTTCCTCCAGAAAGGACAGTCACCAATTCTGTGCTGTGCCAGCTGCAACAGAACTTTTACCTTCATAAAATACAGATGACAAGGGCAGGGATTTCCATGTCAGGTAGAGGCTGAAGGGTTGACACTGCTGCGGGTCAACATCCTTCCTGCTGAGGTAGAAAACACAACCTCTGTGTGCTTTCCAAGGACATTATTCCCTGTCCAGGGCTGGCAGCAGCATGTCACTGGTGGTGCCCAAGGAGATGGGGTGTCCATCTCCCATGCTGACCACGAGGTGAGCGGCGCTCGTGCACCTTTCAGTTCACTAACTACCGTATTTTTATTCTCTCAGCCTGGTCTAGCAGGTTTCTTAAAGGGATTACACTCCCAAGCCTGGGATTTAAAGCTGGGTTTAATGAGTTTGATGAGCCTGTGTAGCAGACTTGCAGAGAAGCCTGTCTGTCTAAATAGCATTTTTAATAGCGATTCCCCCTGCTCCGGAGATTAGCGAGATTAGTGCAGGAGGGCTTCATCCCCACGGAGGGTGCCACATAAAGACAAGCTCTACTGATCACTGATAGCTTTTGCCAAAAAAATGAGTGTCTTTACACTTAAAATAGTGGCTCTGTAGTGCCAGAGCCCTTTGTCCTGGGTCAGCAGCAGGTGTGAGGGGTGCAGGGTGTGAGCACTGCGCCGTTGGATGCTCAGCTGCATCTCCACAGGCTTTTACCCTCACCCCATCTGCTGTGGAGGATGCTGCTTGCAGATCACCCAGAAGTGATAAGTTGCTCTAAAAAAACCCAAACCCAGCCTTCAGGATTACTTATTAAAGAAAGTAATCTGTGAATTCATGTTGTTTCCTTAAATTTCTGTTGGAATTCTCTAACTGTGAGCTGGCAAAAAGGCACTCGGATGTTCTCTGTGTATGTATTTGCATATATATTTTTATGTGTATGTACACACATTAAAAGTAGCTCTACTCAAGAGATGAAACTGGTGATAGTGTCTTAGAGCAAGTGGGCTACAGAATCCCTCCAATGGACAGGCTTTTTTTCACTGAATTCTGTCCAAATAATAGTGCTAGCACATTTTTAGATGTGTGAATACCTATAAATAAATCTTAGAAAATAGCAACTGATAAGGAATTTTTAATGTGAGCAATAACTGGGTAAAATATGTAAGGGTAGATGGCATGTCTTATGGGGTATTGACTCTTAAAACCTGTTAAAAAAATTAAATATTGCTGTTCTGTTTTCCAAATCAGTGTAATTATGGAGCAAGGAAAAAAAGATTTCTGCATACCTTTTAAATTTTTTTAAAAATAAAAGATGAAAGAGACAACATGTTTTGTCTGTGAGCTTTTGAAATACTAGCAGTATTTTGGGGAGATATATTAGTTGGCAGAGTGCATGTTGTTGGACTGCTGTTCAGAAACAGTAGCAGGTTTTGGTGGGTATGAGGGTTTTGATAAATCTGATAACACACTCATTTTTGTGACCTTAAAACAGGGATTGTCCAGTCACAAACCTTGGATGAAAAACGTGGATAACTTTTCCAAAAGTCCCTCTTATTACTGCAGTGATCACACACGAAGCTCTTAGGCACATTCTGTTTCTTTTTTTTTATATACCTTCCTGCTTCAGAACACAAATGAGAGAGAGATGATACTTTGGGGGATTTCGGGACATTGTTGTCTGTTTTCTGCACTTACTTCAAGTTACACAATCCTTTCAGAGTGTAACCTTTCAAAACACACCCCTACTTTATACCTATACTTATGACCCTGGAAAATGGGGATGGGGACAGCAACCTGAAGAAACAGAAGATAAAATTTGAACACTTGTAAGTTGTCTTTTCCCAGTAATAGTTCTTTGCTGGTTTGTGTTATTTGCAGCTCTGTAAAAGAGGGTGAAAAAGTGGGGATTTTCCCCTGTCAGTACAAGTAAGTGCAAAATGCTTGGCATCATCTGCAGCATCATCTGCAGCATTTAAGGATAAGCAGATATTTAAGTGCCAGCAGCATCTCCAGGTTTCTTTCTTCCCTCAGCAGTGATCTGAAGGAAGAGAACAAGGCTCACAAGTCTTGACTTGCTGCTGCCAAATAGGAAAGGCTATAATTGAAACTTTGGCATTGGCTGCCTGTCCCTTTCATAAGGATTTGCTTTGTACCTTGCAGGATTAAAAAAATTGGAAGTGAAATACAATCAGGTGTAAATGATGTTATATAAAATCTTATTGCCAAATCTCTGCTGTTAAGAAATAAAGTATTTTTTTATTGAAACGAATAATTTAATTTTACCAGTGTACTGATTTTTTTCTTGCTCTCAGAGTAGGAAAATTGGCAATTAGTATTCCAATAGCCCAGTCTTATGGAGAGATTTGCCTGTTGTTAGATATGTTATAATTTATGTATTACATAAAACCTAGTGTGTTCCATGCTTTAATATTGTTCAATCATTTAAAATTTGTGCCAGGAACCAGAATCTAATGTTGGAATTAAAGTTCAGAACATTGAACAGCTGCATTTGTTGACTACAGAAGATAATGAAGGGATAACTGGTAGATATGTTGTGCTTGAACCATCCTGGGTTTTAATTCAATTATTTAAGACCCTTGGACACAACACTGAAGTGTCTGTTAGTAGAACTTGCACGTTTTCTCCTGTGTTGACAGATAAAAACGAAAAGATTGACTTGGAAATGTCAGTGGAACCTGGGTTCCAAATGGCAGGGAGGTGTGTTTGCAGCTACTCTGCTGCTCCCTTTTCCCCCCCCTTGCTGTTTAGGAACAAATCCTGTGTTTGTGGTAGGGATTTTATACAGTGATCTGCAATCACTGTGGTGCCAGCAGCAGAATGGTGTTTGTTTAATAAAAGATTGAGTAAAAACAACCTTGGTGTTTGGTCTCCAGTGCAGTCCCTTTATGAGCTGAACATTCTGGAGCCAAAATAAGAGAAAGGTATTTAAATCTTTGAAACAGAGCTATTTCTGAGAGTTCTAGCGGCTTTTCTTAACAGCAGTGGNAAAAAAAAAAAAAAGGTGCTTAGCAGATAAATATAATGAAATGTATCTTTTTAAAACCAGGGTCTTTCAGGTTGGGATCTTTGGTTGGAGACTTTCCAAAGTTGGATGACTAAGTAAGAAAAGACAACTCCCAAAGCTCCTGGGTGGAGTTCCTAGACTGGTACCAGCAAATTCCCAGAAAGGAAAACAATTGCTCCTTAATTGGAATTCTTTCACCCAAAGATTATTCACTTATCAATACTCTAAAAATATCCTAAATAGTTTCCCAGAATTCTAAAGAACAGGAGTTGTTTTAACTGGGGCAGGTGTGTCATGTTCCTTCAGCAGTGGTACATGTGCCCTATGATGCTTTTTTGTGTTTCTTTAGTATTTAAGAGCAAAAAGGAAGAAACAGAAAATTAAATTAGGTGTAGTACAACACAGACTGCTTCCTGTGAGGGAAGACTGGGAAAGTCCAAACAATCTAAAACTTTTAATTTTTTTCTTTTGAAAAAGTGTATATTTTTCTATTATTTCCCTTTTTTGTATTTCTGTTCAGTGTAAAATTGCATTTTGTGACATACTGAGATAACAAAACTACATTTTTCAATATGAGTAGCTTGACTTTCCTCAATAACTCTCATGGAGTGTTGTGTGTTCTGCTGAAGTGGGGGGTAAATGCCAAAGTTCTATATACAACATGACATAGTGAGTCTGTGTGAAGGAGAAGAGAGCGGTAGGTATTGCTTTAATATTTGTAAAATGCTTTCTAGATAAACACGAAAATGCTTTGCAGGTAAACACTTTCCAGATAGAGCAGATTGTTGGAAATCTGTGGTCTTGCCATCAGTAAATCTTCAGGCTTTTAAAATTTCAGCTGCACCTTTCTATTGTGTTTCTTATGCGTGAGCTCATTAGGAGGTGGTTAAAGGTAAGTTGGTGAGAACAGTAAAAACCAGGTTGTTCTCTACACAATAGCAGTTACTTTCTTCAAAACTAAATTCTTGGGGTCAATAATATATAAAAACTGGAATTTACCAAAAATATTATATCCTTTTCTTTATGGAAAGCATCTTAATTACTGTGAGGAAACTTCCTAGTTGCATAAATTTGGTATTTTGTTGTACAGCATTTGCTGTTTTGTTTTTTACTTTGAATTTATTCTTTAAGTTTTTATATTAAAGGCTGATGGTAGATTCTTGCCCACTTACCTCGATTTGTTTCAAATCTGTCCTCAGTGATGCCAGTAAAATGCTTTCTGCCCCATATCCTCTGACACCTTCTTTTGGAGGAAGAAGTCACTGAATCTGTATCGTGAAAGTCTTGTTTGGACTTCTAAAACAAACTCTTTTCCTGGGACTACTGAACACTCTCTGAATGTTCTGTGTTTATTGTGGTCCTTAGGTTGGACCTGGCAATACAGGAAATCAAGCCAGAGGCTGGAATTCCCAAGAAGAACTTCCCTGTGAAGGAGAAATGTTTAGCAGGAGTTTGCTGATTATTGAGCAGGGGGATGAGATGGCAGCAGGATCAATGGGGAACTTTCTGCGGGGAAGAGTTCACATCCAGGACATTTCTGTGCTGGGGAAATTCTGCCAGGGATGGCAGCACAAGTTTTGTATTGTGTTGAAAGTTTATTGTCTGTGTTTACTGTCCTGTTAGAATTATTATAAGCTACAATCCCACATGTTTAGTTCTGGCACTGTGAGAACCAGGTCGGAGCTTTCAGTCCAGCTTCTGTTGAGACGCCTTTTGTTTCGCTCTTCCTCTGTTGCTGAGGAGCAGGAAGGGTCAAAGAGGACTTTCCAAGAACCTCTCTGCAAGAAGCACTGTCATTGCAAATATGGGTTGCAAATGCCTGTAGGATAAAACTTTATTTTTATTTGCTGACCATCAGTGGTAATTAACCCTTACTCTGGCAAAGACTGGAGCTCTGTACAGCATCGGCCAAGCCCTAGCACTGAATGCTGTATAAACCAGCCAGTTCCAAGCAGGGATTTCATCTACAAGGATGTGGAATTTCCCATGGCTTGCAGGACAAGATAATACCTTCTCTCTTAAGAATGGTGAGTGAGGCTGAGGAGAGTTTTGAGAACCAGTCGGGCACAGAAAATCTGTTTCTCAGGGAAGTGGAGCACTTCCTCCTGGCCTGGCCTCTCTTTATTTGACCATCTCTTTCCTCAGCTCTTCAGTGATTCTGACTGATCAGATCAGTATCATCATGAGTCTCTTATGGGTCTGTCTCTTACCAGAGATTTAACAGCTCAGGCATTTTTTTTTTATCATTGGCAAGACGAATGGTGGTGTTTTCTTTCCACGGAGATGGTTAAAGTTTTAGTATTGTTTTTGTCAGGTCGGTAGTTCTGAGTAATTTTGGTGGCTTATTTATACAATAAGTTAGTTTATATACTCCAGCTTGTACTTATTCTGGCTGGTTCTCTTAAATCCTTGTAAAGTAGCAAAGTAGAAATGCACAGTAGAGGAAAAACTGGAAAAACAAACCTGTCGGTAGAACCTCCGTGCTGGTTTAAGCAGATCCAGCTGCTACAGGAGATGGTCTCACCCTGAACTGCCCACATACTCTTAGCCCTTTGTTTGCAGATAGTTTTATATCTGTTTGTGCTTAAAAGTCAGGTATTTATTTAAAGACTGGCAAAGTGATCAATAATCCCACGTGGGATTATTCGCACGTGCTTGTGTAACGTGTTTCTCAAGAGCCAGATCCTGCAGGATAAAACTCCCTATAAAAATTGAACAGAAGTACTTCCAGTAGAGTTCCTGAGCTGTGGTGGTTTCTCCCCTTGCACAAGGGCACAGTCACTGTCTTTAATCCTTCTTTCCTTCATCTGAGGAGACCAATTCTCTGTGGTTGCATGGAAAAGCTCAGCAAAGCTCACAGCTTCTCCTTTCCCCTAATTTGACCCCAACTGCAGAAAGTTGCCTGACGTTCTTGCTTTTCTCATTGACTGAGGCGAGCAGGTCCTAACAGGACTCTTGGATTTCACCAACTGCCTTATTCTGGGTTGGCTCCATCTTATCATGTGTAAGCCTGTTACTGGCCTCCAAGCTGGAAGTACAGTATTCCCCAAGCAGAGGTATTTGGGAAAGGTTCTCATAAAAGAGCTGTCTTGAAGTTCCAGTTGACCAAAATGGCTTTTTGTGGGAAGATATTCTGATAAAGTTTTAGCTGGGAATGGTTGCTCCCAGACAACTCATCCCACAGTGAAGGAAATTACCTGAGAAGAGGATTGGGTCTGAGGATCTGAATTTCCTGAGGATTTGGGTCAGGATCCCTTTGCTGAAGTGATGCTGTGGAATTAAACAAGAGCTGACCATGCCCTGCACAAAGGGTTTAACTCTGATCCACTGGGGTGGTTTCCATTGTAAAAGCTTTCCCACTTGGAGTGCAAAGGGAGATTATGGCTTTAAGGTGAACATCTTCTCCTGAATTATAATTTAAATTATGAAGACTTTTTTGGACTCTTTCAGAAAGTCAGTCTGATCCTGAAAACACAAGGATTTGTGATGAAACCCATTTGATTGTGGCAGTAACCAAGCAGGTGCTGGCTTCCACCTCTCCTTCCTTGTACTTCACCCAGTTTTGATGGTTGGGAGAGGGTTGGTCATTTCCTTTACTCTGTTTTCCCCTTTTCAGTTCTGAAAGGTTTTGTGGGAAGGGAGAACTGCCATGCAGCTCTGCCCCAGAGCATGCAGCAGTGCTTTGCAGGAAATGTGGGAGACGTAAAAGAGGCACCTGATGGTGTGCCCTTGTCCTCTGCTGTGGTAAAGACCACAAAGGGAACTGCTTGAGGGTCCCCCACCTCAGGTGAGACTCCTGGAGCAGATACCCTGCACACAGGATCTTTGAATCAAAGAACAGGAACAAAGATGAAGAAATTCCAGAGCAATTAACTTGTTGTGCAATATTTAAATTATTTTTAATCATAGTTTTACCTCAAATTATAATTTAAGATATATCATGTAATCACTAGTAATACAAAATGAAAATGGAAAGGGCATGTTCTTTCTTCTGAACATTCTCCATATAATAATCAGCTAATAACTCTGTCTGCTTTAATTCAAAAAGTTCCACTCGCTCAGTTTTTAAGTTGGCAGGCTGCTTTTTAATTCTTCTCTTCTAATTTGTTGCAACATGTATGAAATACACGGGTTAATTTGAGTAAATACAGTGAAGTTAATCAAAGGAAATGATTATAGAAGGAACCCAAGAGGGGAGCTGGATATCGCTCAGGAAGGCATTGTGTAGCTCTGCCAAATTAATTAAATACTACTGGTTAAAATCAAGGCTTAGTGATAAGAATCTTGTTGAATTTGGGCTACAAGTGACTTTTTTTAATGGGCGAAACGATGACCCTTTTTAGTTTCCTGACAGGCTGAGTATTCTCCTCCCTCCTATCACTTTTAACTCCGAGTTTCCGTGTGGGTTTCCCGTAATGGGCCGAGCAGGAAAGTCCTGCTGCCTCTCTCACATAATTCCTGGAGGTCACTGCTCCGTGGTGTCCCTGCGTCACCAGGAAGTGTCCCCGCTCCCTCCAGAGCTATAATTAACTCACCAGAGCGCTCGGCTCAGCGCCAGGAAATCAACCCCAATTACTGTATCCCCTTGTCACTAATGCCACTTCACGGCTCCCACTAATTTGAGGTGGCAAGTCCCAACTTCCCGTAGCAAACTCCCTGGTTTTGCACCATTTTTCTCCTTTGTATTCTGTTATTTCTGGTTTGTATTCTGTTATTTTGGCTCCACTAAGTTGCCGTTGTAAGGAGAGTTATGGATCATCCCGGGAAATTCTTGTCAGATAATTGCAGTGATACCATATAAATAGAGGAGGTCTGGAGTTGTGCTTGGTTTTAATACAGTTTAACACAGATCAAAGGGGGCAAAACCCAAAAAGATCGTCTTTAGATTGATCAAAACTGTGTCTGCACTTAAGTGAAGATTCTTGTTGGGGGATTAAGTCCATGCTGCAAATTAAAGTATCTTCAGAAATCCCAGCTTTTTCTTTTTTTTCCATCACTTGGCTTATGGGACCTTTCAGACTGTTGTGTTTGCTGTCCTGGCAATACCTGGTTCCATATTTAAATAGTTCATTTCTTTCTCTGGCTTCTCTTGAATCATTTTTCTCAAACATTCCACAGCCGGATTCAGGGAGTTACAGGCAGCTGGGACAAGAAATTACTGAGTTGATCTTAAATGACAGAATAATGCATTTCAAATCATTTCTCAGCTTTCAGTGTTGTAGTGCAGGTGGCAGAGGCACAGTAACCTCTGGCATTTTCCCATCCAGAGGATGGGATCTGCAGTTGTTGGATGTGCTCTGGAGCACCTTGACTGGGATGAGGGCTCTAAGAGAAGGTATTTCCTTGCTCTGGGCATCTGAGATCCTGCCCAGCCAATCTGATCCAGCTTTTATCCTTGAGTATTCAGCTAATGTGATTATCTCTTCCTAAACTTGTTTCACTGCCATAATGAGTTCCTGGTTTGTCACCCATTAATAATCTGATATGGAGAACTGAATTAATGTGTTCCCCTGTATTTCTCCAAACATTTGCTCCAGGGCCAGGTCATTGGGTATTTTAATTCAGTGGTAGATAGTGGTTTTGACAAGAAGATTGGTTATGTGGGGAGTTCATTGAAACACATTTGCTGATGGGTTTTTATAGTTGTAGCTTTATTTTGAGTTCCCAGGTAACATCCTTAGGATTAATACTTTGGTTTAATTCCAACTGCAAAAAAATAAATTTCGTACTCTGATTATGACTTATAACTGTCATTAATGAAACTGCCATAACCACTGTAACTGCCGTGGATTTTCACTCTGTCCTTAGCCAGAGTTGATGAATTCCATGGGCATGAAATGCAAAATTCTTACTCTGCAAAACTTTCCAAAATTAAATATTTGCACTTTCCTTGATTGGCACATCAGCAATACCCTATAAAGAAATAGTCTTTATATATATATACACACATATATACACACACATATATATACACACCCGCCCCCTTTACACCTCCTCCTTTTGCATCTGGCCTCTGCCCAAAGAGGCAGCAATGTGGCACCGGGATGGTTTTTTTCTGAGAAGTGGCATTCTGCAATTTTTGCCTTCCACGACTCAGAGTAATTTCTTTTTGTAAAGTCCCAGTTCCTTCCAAGCAAATTTAAACCAGTGCTGTCAAAGATCTGTGTTTAAATGGGATTACAGTACTGGGAGTGATCAGCCTCACTAAAGCTAACTCAGAGCCCAAACTGTCCATGGCCACTGGTGCATTTACTGGCATTTGCTTTGGTAGCAAAGTATTTTTGGGGTACATCGTTAAAAATAAAGTTCATTCTCAGGAAGTGTTCTCAAGTAATTTTTTCCACATCCCTCTGTCCTTTTAATGCAGCAACTGTGACTCTAAGCATCTTCCTCTTTTGCTATTAATGTAATTCACCAGTTTCTTCATAATTTTGTCCTCATTGACCAGATTCATCTTTCTCACTGGTAAGACAAGGAATTGGAAGAATATTACCAAACTTTCAGAATATGTATATAATATATATAAAATAGCCTTTTGAGCTTCATGGATCTGCAAGATCCTGAGATGACCTTTCAGATGATTTTTCCCCTCTGCAGCCTTGCCCAGCAGCTGCCTTGAAGGAAGGCATTTGCTTATTTGGGTTGAAAGCTGGGAACACCGGTGCTGGAGCTCCTGCAGGGGAGAATCACTGCTCCCTGCAGAGCTGTGGCCTGAGAACACCACAGAGCATCACACACTTGGTCAAACAGCAGCAGCACTTCATACCAGCTGTCTGCTGGAAGGGGCGGGATTGAAAATGTGGGATAACTTCCAAAGTGCTGCCTCTCTGTACTGTTCTCTTTGTGACCTCGTTTTAATGATGTCTCAGGATGGCTTTTGTTTGGAAGGAAAGTTTTGCAGGAGCTGTACAGCAACCTGTAGAAACAATAGGAAGTATATATAAAATACCAAGGTGGTTTTGAGATGAAGGTGGTGTCTTGGATATTAAAGAGTAGATAAATAACATTTGAATGGAGAGGTTGTGGAGTCTCCCTCACTGGAGCTTTTTAAGAACTGTCTGGACACAATCCTGTGCCATGTGCTCTGGGATGACCCTGCTGCACCAGATGACCCAGTGAAGTCCCTTTCAACCTGACCCATTCTGTAGAGGACAGGAATAACTTCTCTTCAATTTTAGTGTCTTGTGAATAATGATCATATTCAGTACCTCACACTACCTTCCCTCCAGACCCGCTTAAACTCCAACACAGTTGTATCCCATCAGAAAACAATTACTTACATGCAAGTTCAGAGATCTCTTTGAGGTCCTGGCAGTAGCTTGGTGACAATTCAGAGCAGGACTTGGATTCCCTCCTGTTTTTAACTTGATGTTTTAAAGAATAACCCTGAGATTGGCTCAGCTGGTCAGAGCATGGTGCTGGTAACATGGGTTTGGTCCCTGTATGGGCCATTCACTGAACAGCTGGGCTCAGTGAGGGTTGTGGGTCCCTTCCAGCTCATATTCTGGAATATTCTGTAACTGAAGCCACAGTGAGAACCGAGGGCTGTTAGTGGGGTGGGTGATTGCAAGGCATGAAGCAGCTCCTCCTCAAGCTGCTAAAACAAGAGTGGGGTTTGTAGGTTCAGCAGCGTGACTTGTGTGTGTCCCGTGCCCTGGTTTTGGCAGCCCGATGGCCCAGCTGGGGAGCAGGACTGAGGCTGAATAACTCCAGAAAAGTAATGGAAGGGTGACTCCATGAGTCAGCAGGAGATGGAGCCTGGGGTGTTTGCAGGACGTGGATAACTCTGAGC
The DNA here is from genome assembly GCA_013398115.1 of Falcunculus frontatus. Classification (NCBI taxonomy): domain Eukaryota; kingdom Metazoa; phylum Chordata; class Aves; order Passeriformes; genus Falcunculus; species Falcunculus frontatus. The sequence goes on along the minus strand of VZRV01006414.1, from coordinate 397,993 downwards.
CAGCAGGATTTAGGGATTAACACCGACTCTGGTACACAGCCCCACTGCATTGCAGGTGTGCTGTGGGCAAGGACAGCTTGATTTCATCTCATTTTGGAAGAGAAGAGCATGCCAGGTCTCCATGAGGGCTGTGGCTCTGCGTGGCAGCTCCTGGAGCTGTGGCTATTACTTGTGGGTGTCACAGGAGAGGAGCCACAGTTGGGGTTTCAGTAACACAGCTTTTGCTTTTGGAGAGATTTGATGGTGGGAACTTTCAGGTTGTTTTCCCTGATTGTGGTTTATTCTGAAAGTGAGTTTGGGTAGCTGCGATTTCTTATGAGTGCTGTTAAAAATCAGTCTTATTTTTCAGCATCCTGAATACCAGTTACAATGCAAAACATACTTTTGGTAGTAATGGAGCTTCCCCCCATTGTGAGCAGGAGGGGAAAGGCCAGGTTGGATGGGGCTTGGAGCAGCCTGGGATCGTGGAAGGTGTCCCTGCCCATGGCAGGGGGGTGGGACAAGATGGTTTTAAGGTCCCTTCCAACCCAAACCATCTGTGATTCTAGGATTTTACTCTTCACAACAAATCTTGCTTTGCTTCTTTTAAAAAAGAAAAGGTTGTTGGAGTGGTTTTGGGGAGATTTTTCAGCCCCAAAGTAGATTTTTCAGAACCAGGGCCAAACTGCCAGAATAGCACCACCAAGACTGATTCAGGACTGGGACCAGCATTCAGACTGGAAACTGGTCTGTCAGCTTTATCCCAGCTCATTTCACTGGAATTTGAATGATCGCTGTAATCACTGATTTTAGGCTTATTTTAGCAAGGAAGACACGAACAGCATTTAACTGGGTTTTACCATGATCCGTAAAATCGACCTGAAATAACTAAAATGGATTTTTGTCCACTTGTCTGTGGCTTTGAACAGAGCTGGATGAAGGCTGTGCCCCAAAGTGGTTGTCCCTTTTGGAGGGACTGTCCTTCTCCTGCCCGCACTGGTGCTCGTTTGAGAAGGGTTTTGCATCCTTCTAACAAAAAAAAATCAGGGGGAGGAGGTATTTGTGTGTGGAGAAATTGTGATAGTGGGCAACACAACTAGAATAAAGTCTTGCTCTTTCCTCTGAGACTGATTATGAAGAGGGTGGAGTTGGTTGCAGTTAATTTTATTGTGTTTTTATAAGTCATACTGTTTTTTCCCCTTCCCTGTTTGTTCTTACTTGATTTTTGGGAGGATTCAGTTTTTGCTGTTTAATTAGTAGGGAAAATATCCTCCTTTTTAGTCTTGCATCATGTGTTAGACCCATGTTCTGACATGGTGGAGCTTGTGGACCCTTTTAAGTGCGGCTTCATTATTTATAAGGCATTAATCAGATTAATTTCGTAATAGTTTCCTGCTAATCCTGCCATTGTTCCTTAACTCAGAACTAACAAAAGCACGATTTTAATACCCTTTCAGTTGCTACAACATCCTTCTATTATTGGTTATATTTTTATTAGAGAGTACTTTCAAACAGTTTCCTAAAATCTTAAAATGATTGAGCAACATCTTAAAATTGCAGCAGTTTTACTGCTAATAAAAGGACAATTTCTCAAGCAAATCCCCTTTTTATTAAAATCATGTTTCTTTGTCAGTTGAAATTTGTAGGAGTTTTCCTCTTTCTGTATAATCCCAGTCCTTGTGCCAACCAGATTTTTTTCTAGCAGTGATATTGAGGCTCACTTGAAAATGTGTTTCATTTGTGGAGAAGATCCTTGTAGTGATCCTGAGAGCATTTACAGTGGAAGTACTTAACATACTGACATGCAGCAATAAACACCAAAATCCTAATTACTTGCATATTATTTTGTTATTATTGAAGAAACCTGTGTTTGAACATCACTTCCTTTCTCAGTTTGCAAGGGGCCTCATTTCTAAGGTCTTTTAATAAGATTAATTATTTTTCTGCTATCTTTTTCAGTTCTGTTTTATAAAGCACTTCTCTGTTATCTGATACTGAACTATGCCATTCAGGAAATTTTGTGGCATTAGGTAGCTTAGAACGGAAACTTTACCTAGTGCTAAATATTAAAAAAAACCCACCCAAACCCTGAAAGTTAAAAAAAGAAGCCTTAAAAAAGGTTGTCTGATTACCTGCATAGATAACCATATTGATTTCATTCTCTTTTAACTGCTGTTCATCTCATCTTCAATAGCATTTTAAATACTCCAATAAAAATGTATATATAATTACAAAAAGGCTATTATAACCAAAATGTAAAGGTCATCAAGCAGATTTCTGAATTGATGTCCCTAAATAGTACATTATTTTTTCAGTGATGATGAAAACTTATTCTTCTGTACCAAAAAGGATGATGGGAACTGCTTCCATGCAGCTGAAGAAGAGACTTTCCCTCAATAGCTCCCCATGATAGGGTCATTCAGGTGTCAATTACATATTTTATATTTATAGAGCACTTTTCTTCAGGAACGATTCCTAAGTGCCTCCCAGGTCCTACCACAAGCACAGGAGATTAATGTATTATTTTTCCTTTTGAAATTGGAGTGGTTCAGAAATAGGAGGTATGTTCTGTTAAATGGATCCTCTCTTCACAAAAAGACTGACTGAGATAGAAGGGGCTTTTAGGCGTTCCTGGAGCTGTCACATGAGGTTTTTTCCTGGATTATGTATACTGGGATAATTTTCTTTCTGGGAAGGGGCTTCCCTGGAGCAGTGACCCCACCTCTGATTTCACTTATTCTTGATGCTGATTAGTGAGAGGATGAAAGTTAGAAAGCACTCACTACTCCTTTCATTAATAGCTTATCTCCTTTTAGAAACTGCATCTGTATTCTACTTTGAAGCACCAAATGAAACATCATTTTACAATCCCATCATGTGTGGGTCTCGAATTAGGGTGGGTTTAATTGCTGTGAAGGAGCTCCACAAAAATGGGCATGATTTAAAGGAAGGGGATATTTTTCTGATTTTGGCGATAGACTCCTTATGTCAGCAGTAGTTACTGATCTGGTAGAGTTTGTTTTATGTGGAACACCTACAGCAGAAGTGCTGATCTCTTGGAGTTAAATTTTCAGTGCCTTCAATGCCCAGCTTGGCTGAGCCACGTGGTTCGTTGTGGGGTTATTTTTTTCCGAGCTTTTGCTCTCTAGAGTCTTTGAATTTTGTAAGTGAATGTGTCTTCAGCGTCTCTCCTTGGCCATTAATTCAATGCCTACAAAAGTTCTTTGCATGTTGCATTTTCCACAGTCCAAAGTTATCAATGTTCCTGTTACAGGCTGGCTGTGTTGTGCTGGCAAGTAAAGCACTTCCCCACACACATGGAGGATGCATCTATTAATATTCTGTAAACCAGGTTTTTTTTTGTTCTTCAGGATCAAAGCTGGTATGTTAGCAAAAACTTCAAATTCCTGTCTTTTAACCTGCTGGTTAGTTTGTAGGTGTATCTATTCCTTCCTGCTTTACTGCAGCCAGCTACATGTATCTCTCATGCTCATTTTAAGATCACAAAGCAGCTGTTGTTATTCTGGCATTTAAAAGCGACTCGAACGCTTTTTTCTTAGAAGGAAAAAGCAGGTAAATTAGTTTTCTTCACAGCAGCATTAGCAGTACCAGCAGAGGTGCTGAACAAGGTCCTGGAAAATGCAGAAAACCCAGTTAGCAAAGAGGTCTTGAGAGAAAGGAGGGGGAAGGCAGGTAATTCTGGGAGACTGTAATTAGGGCAGATTTTATAAATATTTTTGTGTTCCTAAAAATGCCAGCATGTATTATCTCAGTCCGTGATGACAATAACCAGCAGCAGGGGAGAGAGGAAGGGGAAGTGGAGAGAATTAATACACAGCCCAGTAACGTGGCCATTCCTCTTTTTGTCCGAGCAGCTGGACTAGAGCAGGAGTAAAGAATCACAGCATCTCTTTTTCCGACAAGGAGCTAGTAGGAAATTACAGCTTCATATAGGAAGCCTCCAAAAGCCATGATGTCCTCAGATTTTCATGTTAAATCATGCTCAGAATTTTATAGTTTGGAGCACGTTCTGTGCCAGAATCCCAAACACTTGGTTGTGAAAGCAGCTTTGCAAAGTGAGAGAGAAGAACGGTCCCGGGTTCATTACGAGCCTATTGCAAGGAGCTGCTTTGTTTTTATGGCTTCATATGCTTTGGCTCAAAATGCAGAAATCAAACAGGAGCTTCTTCTTGTCATTATACAGGTGCATGAGTCAGCTTCTTGTTTAGTTTTTCACAGCCTTTTCAACTGTGCAATAAAACCATGTTGAAATGCATTTTAGTACTAAACACGTTCTTTCTCTAAAAGCTTCACTTCGGTTGTCTCTAAAATTATTCCATTTTCCATCCACACGATGAGAATTATCTACAGGAGGGGTTTGTTTATAGCCTGGCACCCAGAGTTACCGAAGCAGGACACAAGGTGAGTTCTGGCCATGCAGCTTCAGGTCAGAGCATGATAATGAACACAAAAAGTGACCAAAAGAGCCCTTTGTGCTGGTGTTGTTGTTCCTAATGCTGGTCCCGGGAGATGGGAACACTTACTGGAAAGGTCTAGGTTGGAAGGAAAGGAAAATGAGATTATTGCTGTTTAGGATGTCCCCAAACTCTACGAGGAAATGCATTATCCACACCAGAGTGGAAACTCGTGTTATATGTAATGTAGAAGATTGTGTTGTAAACAACACAAAATAACAACAAAAACCGCCTTTAAAATAGACCTTGTGTGGGGTTTTTTTTAAACAAAACCAAACTTTCCTTTTGCCATGAATGGAATATTCTAGAAAACGTGCCTAGAATTCAATGCACCATTATATTAGTCTTGATTTTCTTCCTGTATGACTGAAGCAATTGTTTCAACTTTAATTCAGGTTTATTAAATGTAGAAAGTATCAAAGAAGCATGAAGCTTCCCACTCCTTAATGGCCTTGATTCCTGCCAAAAGTGCATTTTCTTCCACTGCATCTTCCCTGTACGTGACTGCAGGTCCAAGTCCAAATTATTTGTTGCTTAGCTGAGAGCAAATAGGTTCAGGGAGTTTTCCCTGCCAGATTCAAAACATTAATGCTTTCAAAACAAATAAATTCATTTTTTCTTCCAATTAAAGAAAGAAGTCATTCCTGTTTGAGCAAGGCATGAGAAATTGCAACCCTCCCATCACGGTGATGAATTTTAGGATATAAAGCCTTCCTCCAAGCAATGTGAAATGCTTTTAAAAAGGAGCATTTGGGAGAAAATAAATGAGCTTCATCTTGTGCTTGAGGAATTAACTTTCATTTTAGTGGTGGAAATTGGAAACACCAATATAGGGAGTGAGTTGGAATCAAGTAGAGAAAAGAGGACCTTGCTCCATAATTCCAGATCTTTAAGCATTTCAGTTCTTGTGGAGAGGGGAAGTCAGATTCATCCTTCTCTTGGACTTTTCTGCAAAGCTTTTTAGCAAAGTCCAGAAAAAAAGGTTCCTTTCTCCATGCTCTGTCCATACCATGGAGAGCATGTTGCCACCTGCCTCTTTGGAGCAATGTCTTACATTCGAAATCCCATTTTCTCCATCGTCTTCTCTTTCCCACACTGGCATTGTTCTGATGATTTTAACCAGGGATTATTGTGAAGCATCCTGTGCTTTGTTACCCAGTTCCTCCTGCAGCACAGAGCTGCCCCTGTCCCTTCCTTGCCCGGTTTGTGCTCATGCCAGGGAAGCTGGTTTGATTTTCCTGATTCCTGAGCAGGCTGAGCTGCCCTCCTGCCTTGCCTTGCCTGCAGATGAAGCTTCCTGGGCCTCTCTCTGATCGTTTCCACTGCTCTGGAGGTTCTCAAATTGAGCGATATCACTTTTGAAATGCAATACCCAAAGCCAGCAAGGCCTCAGCTGGAAGATTTTGTCCAACACTCACTAGAGCAGAAGAATTATTTCACATCTTATTGGCTTTCTGTGTGGGTTTGCTCTTCTCAGAACGATATCTCTCTCCTTTGAAACAGAAGGACACTGTTGAGTCATGTTCAACTTGTGATCCAGCATTATCACTACTATTTTTTCTTTTGTGAAACTGCTGAGTACCCAGTTGTTCCTGCTCGAGAGCAGTCTTTTGCATGAAACGTTTCTATTGAATCTCAGAGTTTAGGGGTTTTTGTGGTTGTTGGGGTTTATGTTAATTTTTTCAGTTGAAGTTCCCGTGGAATTGTGATCCCATCATCTGTCACCCTTGCTGTACACACCAGGTTCCTGTTCTCTGCAGATTAAATAACTTTATCTGTCACAAGGTTACTGGAGACACTGGGGTGGGGTAGATCCAGGCCAGACCCTCAAAGAACTTCTCCCTGCACATCAAAGGGTTTAATAAACAACTGATAACTTCTCACTGGGTGCTGCTTTGCGGCTCGTGGGTCCAGCGCAGGTTTCCCTACCTGCAGAGTGTGCTGAGCAAGACTTCACTGCAGCCTCCCTCAATTCAAATTGTGGCATTTCCTGGTTTTCCCCCGGTCCTTCAAGCTCTTTAGCATCTCAAAGAAGGAAATCAGTTGCTTTAACAAGTATTTTTGGTGACAATTTAGAGCTACCTATGGGTTTTCCTCTACATGCATATAAGCAGGTGGTGATTCGTGTTAGTTTTCCTTGATTTCCGAGGAGGTGTCCAGCCCTCCCTGTCCTCTGCTCCTTTTTCTGCCACTTTAAAAATGTGCTGTATATTCGGCCTTTTTAGGTCCTTTTTAAGGTAACAGCAAATATCTTGAATTATTTGCCAGTTTTTCCGCACACACAGTGACAAAGTTTATGAAGCCATGCCAGTCTGAAAATATCTAAACCCTTTAATTGACATCTTTGTAATCTGTTCCAGATAAAGTTTGAAACCCTCCCCTCTTCTCTCCTCATGTCATCTACCTACTGACAGGCCTTGTAGTAAAAGCTGATGTGAAAAGACATCCCTTGTGCTCTGGATGTCCCTTTTCCACTCTGTGATCTGCCAGGAGTCCCTTTGGTTGTCATTCCACTGTTCCTTTATTTATAAAATGTGTTTCTTGCTGCTTACTGGATTTCTTGCTGGTTTTCTCCAATTCTGTGTTGGAACACTTCTGATTTCATTTCCAAATGTTTATGCTGTATGTTTATACTTGCCTTTGGCAGTCTCACCCAAGTGTTTCATCCCTTTCATTTGAGGTCAGGGAAGAGCTTTGCTTTAGCCATTGGGCCCTTTTCACACTCCTCTGTGGGGTTTGGACCTGTGTCTTTAATTGCTGCTATTTAAGATTCTGCCAAGCTCTTGCTTAACTTCTCTCCCCCTTAGGTTTGTGTCCTCTCTCACTCAATCTACCAGGTTTGTGAATTTGTTACTCTGTAGTTCTGAGCTGTGTGTGTCTCACAAAACCCTCTCCCTGATCTTCCTCGTTTGGAGTTCAGAACAAATTCCCACTGTAAGAGCTCCTATATTTGTTCTCTGCTTTTATTCATTACTAGAGGCTTTTGTTTCCTACAGGTATCTAAATTTTGGAGTAAACCCTTGATGTGTGAAACAATCCTTCCCCTTTTTCTGGCCCCTTTCCCCCGTGTCCATCTCGTTGTGCATTTTGCACAAGGCATCCCCACTGTGAGCAGGATCCCAGGGCTCTGCTCAGCTCTGTGCTCAATACATGCCAGGAAACCTGAAAGCAGCAGTAACAAGGTGTGACAGAACTTGATTGCCCTGATTTTTACTCCTTAAAAATGTGCAGAGTCAAGTCTGTGGTGGTGCTACTAACGCTGTGATTGGATTTACTGAGTTCACTGATGTAAATACGTCCTGACGGTGTGTATTGCAGCCCTGGTTGGACTGTGGAGGTGTTTGCATTTATTCAGGAGCTCGTTGATCATAATTGATGCAGACAGAGGGTGGGAGGGCAGAATTGATAACTTTCTGGGGAATGCTAGCAGTAGGTACTGTAAGGAAATGAAGTATCTTATTAAACTTGGATAACCAGACATGCTGACAATTCCTAAAGTATCATTTGCTGCCCTGTGCTTACAGGAAAGGTGCTGTTAGGAGGCACCTGCATAAGAAATTTGATAATCAGGTATCTCAAAGCTTGGAGGAGGTACCTGGAGGAAAGCCCAGCTCTGGTAGCTGCCAGTTCTCCCTGGGACAGTACCACAGCAATTCCTTGGATTATAACACTCTGTTTTAACCCTGTGGCTGGTGCTTAACTCTGACTAATGAGCCTGAGCAGTACTTGCCCTCAATAGCCCAATTTCTGACTGTTTGGGGATGTAGAACAGGAATATCTTCTGCCACTGGTGCTGCCCAGTTGTGTTGGGAAGCAGGTGGCATCGATTGGTGTTGGTAGGAAAAACAGGCTGTAAGAGTCTGAGCGTCAGCCCCAAACCAGGATACTGCTGAAAATCCCTCCCCACCAGAACTCAGTCGTGCTGTGGTCAGCTGGGAGCCATCAAAAACAGGAGTAGGGTATTTGAAAGGCTGCTTTCCACGTGTAAGGGAGTTTTAGTGTTCCCAGGCACAGTGAACTGGGACAGACTTCAGGGCTAGGAGTGGAAGAGGGTGGTGAAAACTGAGCAGGAGGAGGAGGAGGAGGAGGTGACCATTTGGCAGGACACAGAAAAAGGATGAGGTTAAATGATGATTTAAGGCTGGTGGAAATGACTGAAGACAATAGAAGATACGCTGAATATGGGACGTGAGGTGAATTTGGGCATTTATCAGGAGACACGAAAACTCTGTATAAACTTCACTGTTCTGCTCCAATTCTGACTTTACGCTCCTGGTTCCATCTTCATAAATAAAACCTTACAAGAAGCAGAAAGATGTTTTTATCTTAACCACAATGACAACTGTTTTTTAAATCATGCTGGTTTTTTTCTTAATGTTGGCATGATGGGTTTTATTGTGTGTGGGGTTGGGAGGAATTGTACGGAAATGTTGCATTAAGTAGATGAGGAGACCAATAGAGTCCACGGATTCACTGCTAACACTTGCAATAATTGTCCATTACTACTTCTTAAGAACAGCTCTCCTGCTCTTAGAATTGCCAGCATGGGGTCCTTAAGAACCCCATTTTGGGTGGAAGGAAACACAGTTGTAATCAAAACAATGATTACCATCGCCCTCATTTAAATGCAGAAGGAGAAACTAATGTGTGCTCTAAAGGGATGTAAAAAATTCACAAGTAATTCCTGGTTTTGAGGTTAGGTTTCTGATGTCCATGGGGAAAAAGTTAATTTCTTACCTTTCACTTTCAAGTGAATATTTTTGTATTCATTTCTCACTCTGCATTTAAATGAAGGTGATAGTAATCATTGTTTTGATTACAGTTGTGCTTCCTTTCCCCTATAATGGTGTTCTTGAGTACCCCATGCTGGTCGTGCTAAGAGCAGGGGAGCTATTCTTAAGGAGGAATAATGGACAATTATCTGAACATTAATAGCGAGTCTGTGGACTTCTCAGGACTCCTCAGCTCTTAGGGAATTCTCCTTTTCCTCGGAGGTGCGGGGAAACTCCCCAATAGTCTTATCTAATCACACAAAGTTAAATTCTGCAGCTCTCCATCAAGCTCCCAGCAAATGCAGCTCTGTCTCCATTTCCCACACAACGGAATTGCAAACAGACTCTGCCTTCCCTGTCCCAGGCTGCTGGACTCCAGGATTTTTGTGTGTAACTCTTAAATACCAAACTGCAGAAATACTCTATAACTGTCAACATAAATACAGACTTTTGTGCCATTAGCAATGGGTGATGACAGGCTGTATGAAGAACACATTCCCTGTCTCTGCCATTCTTCCTTTCTCCCACTCTCCATCCACCCACTCCTTTTAATGTTACTACTATTGTTATTATTTTTCGTAGCAGGCATCATATCTGGGAGCAGGGGATTAAATGAATAATTCAATTTGGCAACAGGCAGGCAGCATCAGTGCTGGAATCCTTTCTGTTCTTTAGTAATATTAATGTTGTAAAATATCAGGAGGGAGGTGGTTGACTGGAAACTTGCAGATAAATAGAGGGGGGGTTATTTGGTCAGTATTGTTTGTTAAAGCATTTAGCTACACAGGAGCAGCAACACTGCGAAAATACTCGATGCATATGTTTTTAAATGCTTTTTAATCCTGATTTTTAGTTTAAAACTAGAAATATAATGCATTTTATTTAGAATTATGGTGCTAGTTGGGGTGGCTGTCAGTACAAAGGCTAATGCTATTTATTAAGGTCCTGGTTTTATTTAATAGCCAGATGAATGGAACAGTTAATAAAAGAAATATTGCTTTATTCCCTGACATTTATGTCCTTGGTTTCCAATAAAGAATTGAAATTATGAATAGTTGATGGTTTAAATTGATGTTTTATGTTGAACGCTAGCTATAATTTCCCCTCTGAGGATTGTAATACCGAGAAACAGATGGTTTTTCACAGTAACAAATTGCTGTGTGTGTACTGGATATAGAGCTGCCTTTCAGCTCCCTCCACCTTCCCCGCCTCAGCCCGAGCAGAGGCAGCACCGCTGCTCTTCCCAGGACAAAGCCAGAGCTGGCGGAAACTCAAACCTATTTTTCCAGGTGCGCTGGAGATGGGGAAGTGCTGCAGGAACTCTGCAGGAACTCGGTGTGAACAACCCAGCGGGATAACCACAGGAGTTCTTGGCCATTCCCCGGGTGGAAAACGCTCCCAGCCTCCTGTTGCAGTGTGCTCTGCCAGGCTGGGCTTCCTTTCCTGGTGCTGCTGCAGGTCCTGGAGGTCCTGGAAAGCTGGGAAGAGAGGCAGCAGTGGGGAAAGGAGCAGTGGTTTGAAGTTAAACAGGCAGCTCCAGTCCAGCCCCAGCGGTTTCTTTGCTGAATGCAGCCAGTCCGCAGCGTCTTGAGGTTTTATTGACGTTTCTAAAGTAAATGAGCGCTGAATGCCCTTGTTTATGCGTTTTTAAACTGTTTTTCAATAATTGTTACTGTGGGGAAGTGGTGTGAGATGATTAGTGGAGAGTTTGGCAATCCACATTAAAAATACACCTTTTTATAAGCTAATTATCGAGGGAAATGGTTAGTAATTATCACTTCTAAATGTTCTCTACTAAGGTTTACATGTAATATTTGGATCAAGAGTCACTTTAAGTTCCATTTAAAAGCAGAAAGAGGAAGAAAATAGGAGGTTAAAGGGGTATGAGTGATGGGAGGGATCACAGCCAGGTCTGTCCTCCACAGCTTGTGGGTGTGAGGCCATTGCTGGACTTCAAAATGCTGCTGCTATTGGCAAAATGAGTATTTGGCTTTTCACAAATCCTTCTATGATAAATCATGTTACTGACACACAGTTAAAATACACGGGCTTCGAGCTGAAAACAGCAGCTATTTCATAAGAGACATTAATTGTTCAAAACCAAACTGCATAGATCATAGGATTAAATTTTTAGTACTAATTTTCAAAAGAACTGTTACTCCAAAAAGTGATAAAATGCTTTCAAAATCCTCTTTTTTTCCCCCTTGGAAGGACGAGAGACTGTTATTTACTCAGTCTTAGTCTCCTGAGACTTCTCTATGTCCTACAAGATTTGGACCTGAGCATGGTTATTGCGTACATTGACTGTAGACCACTAGTGAACTCTATTTTTTATAAAGCAGCGAGGTTGCTGGAATGAAATACCACATTAAAAATCCGAGTTGGTTAATTTAATATTACCCTGATTTTTCTGGTTGTTCTGCTCGTGGCTTGTATTCAAAATAGTGAAGAAATGCATCAGAAATCCTGCCTTTTACTTTTCCCCTTTTGGCTTAATGTCAGGAAATGGCACATTACAGCAATTTGTGTGGCCCTGCACCACTGCTAACAGAGATAAAGCACTGAGACCAGGGCTGGAACTCGGTGTGGCCATTGACAAGGACAGGAAAGGTCAGAAAAGGTTAAGATGGTTGGGAAAGCCATTTCACATATATCAGCTGTGGTGTTTAATAAGTTACCTGGAACCAGTTTCTAGCAGTTTGTACTATGGAGCTTAAGCAGGAAAATCCAGCAGAAAACCCGTCTGCAGTAAGTGTGGTGTGGGTTATAATTTAAAAGAGCTTGCTGGGACCAGCTTTACACAGCTTGTGTAATGAGAAAGTTGCCATCATAGTCATTTAGAAGTGGCCTTTTGTCAGTAGTTTCTAAGTATCACTTGATTAAAAAATTCAAGATGTGATTGCCATTAATTTTCTGGTACAAAGGAGTGGTCAGGTGGAGATTTGTGCATAAGCAGCCGTAGGAGTGGGATCAGCCCATGGGCGAGTGAGAGCCCACAGTGGTTTGAAGTCAGTGCTGAGGGATGTTAATAACTTTATTTACTGGCTCTTGCCCTGAGGAATATTGTGCTAATGCAGCCAGGGTTAACTTCCAGCTGAGGGAAGAGTGGGAGAGAAGGCAGAGGGAGGATCGGGAGATCTGCACGCACAGACGGAACACAAGGAACCTGCACTTGGGCGTGTGTTGTCTTTAACGACAACTCTGGTTCCTCAAAGTTCACAGAGATGACATGAAGAAATAAACACATATTTTTGGTGCTAAAATAGGCCTGGTGTTCTCCTACTTAAAAGAAAAAAATTTTTTCTTTCTTTCTTTCTTTCTTTCTTTCT